>NIUQ01003606.1:0-13550 GCA_002796945.1 Plectus sambesii
TCGAATTACGCCCCGGGGCGAAATATCGAGAAGACTTTCAAATTTACGCCCCCCGGGGCGTAAATTTGGGGGGGGGCGTAATTTCGAGAAAACCCGGTAGCCGTGGAACAGAACCTGGATTTTTCAGTAAACGTTTAGAGTCGAAGTACGGAGGTTGCCTCGATATGTAGCTCTAGAGATTTTGGGAGTTTGGCGTCAGTGAGCATTTAGTCAGTTTGCGTTCGACTAGCAGTCATCCACATAACCTCCTCCCCTCAGACGAATCATAGAAAATGACAATTTCGCCAAGCATGCCATAAAGCGGTACTTATGGAAAATCGGAATAGAGACCCTAGAGATTTAAACTGAGATGCAGAAGTTTTATAGACAGACTGCTAATCCACACCATCTGTACCGCTATCCAACGCTTCAGAAAAGACTGGGAGATTCCGAACGCTTGCACAGAAAACTTTCGAGAGAGCCACTATCTAATCCTTAAAAAAGACGCGTCGTGTGCTTATAGAGTGCATTTAAGAAGCAGACGCTGGCGCCAATAATTATACTCGCACGCTGCGGCAGTAACACCTCACAAGCCGGCTTACGAGCATCACGTCTCACTAATTACTCGTACGCATGGCGATTGGATGACACTTACAGATGGCAGTTGACTGTCGGAGCGACTCACTTCCATGACCTGGCCAAGCAATCGAGTTTTTATCCATATCTCTGCTTGTTCGTTGTACTTCATGAATGCGGCATAGAGAATGTAGATGATGAACATAACCAGCGCTTCGTACCACCTGATCTGTTCATCAAGGAAGAATACGACGAGCAGAGCCAGCGCCAAGATGTAGAACGACACATCCCTGAAGTATCGCCATCGCGTTGCGGTAAAACAAAATGAAATTGTAGAAGTCGAACACTCGCTTTTTCTACCGTGATAAGGTTGCGAATATGGTTCTGTCAAGAAAGGAACTCTGCGGTAATATTTCGGCAAATTTGTCGTTTTAGTTCTTCACTGCAGATTAACGCGGCGCAGACTGTGGGATATACAACATTAACCGCGTTCAATTTACCCTCTTTTACCCCATGGGGAACAATGTTATGTGTGAGAAGCAGCGCTATTAACTGAAGAAGGATTGAGATTACTGACCGGTTAATGAATCGACGACTATGAGTAAGTTGGCTTCAGATTTAGCGCGTCAACGTGGGCAGCGCTCAACGATTACTCTGCTACGTTTAAGCTACTGCTATTATTTTGTGTATACAACGAAAGAGAACTTCGGCCTACCCTAGCTATGGAGAATATTGCGATTCACATGACAAGGCAATGGTACGCAAATCACGGTCCTTAAATGATCCCATTGAAAGCCTACTTGTCATGTGAGATTAAGAACAATATACAGTTTACATTCCGATAGGCTTATAAAGTTTCTCAATGGCATTCTTTTGAAAGGCCGTTCAAAAGACTGAACTGAGAGAAGACTGAAAATCGACAAGAAAAGGTATGTAAATATATTGTAATATAATTATGCAATTAACTGACCGGAATAGCGGCCACCAAGTTAAATGGAGGACGCCGCGCGAGAACAACGTGCAGCACGCGAGGACGCAGAGAATGTTAAATGTTGCACTGCCTGAAACCCAGCTGATTTTTGGTCGTGAGCCAATCTCGCCAACCACTCACCCACGATCGTCCCGATTCCCACGTTGTCCTGCGCTATGAACACGCCGATGACGCTCGTGAAGAACTCCGGCGCCGACCCTCCCGCCGCCATGAACGTCGCTCCCGCCACGTCGTCCGAGATCGCCAGCTTCTCTATGATCACGTCGAGAGTCGGCACGAAGAACTCGTCGCAAACGATCGCCAACGCGATGAACATGTAGATGAGCCCGATCACATGCAAGACGACCGCCCCACTCCTTAACTGGTCCATGTTGAAGAGATCTGGCGGAAATTGTCCCGCATCCGCCGACGCCGGCGCATTCGAGACGTTCTTCTTCGTACACTCGGGTAAGGCGGACACGTAGATGTCTTGCGTCGTGTGCGCTCCTGCTTCGACCGCACCGGCCACGGCCGTCATCAACGACCGTCGCCGCCACAGAACCCGATTTACTGACGTCTCAGCAGCAGCGCTTGACGATTGATTTGTGATTAGCACAGCTCCGAATAGAGTCACGCCCAGTATTGCACTCATCACCGGCAGCCATAATCGACGAATCTTTTTGCGATAGGCCAAAAACATGCGAAAGTCCGCCGACACCATAATGTCAACAGCGGCGGGAGAATGAAGCGTCCCCAGCCGCTGTTAAGCGCAGCGCCTCGACGGATTCTCCAATAAGACGATGCTGGGGCTTTTAAGGTCTAAACGTCAAGTAGAATTCTCTCATAGCCACCGAGCGCTTGGCGCGCTCGTCTACGATGCCAGGGTGACGCTAGCTGCGGGGGGCACGCCAAACGGCTGATTGGATTAGCGCGACTTTATATCAGCGACGGCGTGGGTGGTGGGCACCGGATCTGAGCGAAGATCTCGAACACCTTCGACGAGCGAGAGCGATGCATCGGCATCGGACGATGCTAACCGAACGCGCGCCTGGAATCCGCTAAAGCCCTTTATATGCGTCTTAGCAACATATCGAAGCTCATTGCCGCTAATCCCTTATGCATATTTCCCCTATGGCCAACAGGTGAGCCTATCCTTCATCGTCATCATCATCGTATGCGATCAAAAAGCGAGCATGTTCACGCTATAACCCCGAAATGCACCGAGCACATAAAGTGTCAAAACGTTTCGACTAGACGAGGACAGAGACGCCGGGCCGAAATCGATGCTCGCGACATGCAATTTCTGCCCGGTCTGGCAACAATCAAGCGTCAACCGAAGACCCTCTAACGACTTTGTTGACGCACTCAGCCATCGCATCTTGGCGGCTTGCGGGCGGGCGATAGACAGTCGCAGTGGCAGTAGTGGCGACCGCAGGACAACAAGAGAGCAGAGACGGGTTCGAAGTAGCGGCGCGGCGACACGCCCGTTAATTGCCGGAAGCGCTCGCTCAAGCTCCGGCTGTTGCGCGTCCTTGTGAGCGTCTTCGCTAGACGAAAGGCCGCAACTCGCACCGACGTCGCACGCCACTGCGCCGGGCAATCAAACGCGCTCGTACGCTCGAACGTCCTAGCAGCAGCAGAAACCTGATCGAATGGGCGAAACCGAACCGAACTAACTTGTATTAGCCACGACGACTGTGGGGAATAGGAAATCGGCCCGGCCGGGCCCCGATGCCCCGGTCCACGCGCACCACGGATTCGCTCCGACCCAATGTCACGGGGGTCCCCGGAGGCCACCGTACGCTTTGCAACGTTCATCTCCCCACTATAGCTCAATAGCTATAACTTTGTCCACCAACAACAGTGACACTTCCATGGACGTCAACAATAGTCGATGGGGAGCATTGCAGGAGAAAAGCAGAGGATCCTTGTACCGCAGTATGAGCACCCATTCTTGGATGCTTGAGCTCACGATTTACTTAGCTAAACAAAATCCTTCGAGCTATGCCGAAACCTAACGCCCAAAGCCTAAACGTAAGCGTCAAATGAACTAGTGAGTCTACCATACTAGAGGCGGTAGAAATCGAGAAGGAGAGGGATCAAGGAAGAGCGTGACTCGGAGACAGCAATATCACGATGGGGAGCAATGTGAGCCACTAAAGCCATCTAGTCTAAATGCACTCACTCTCTCGCGACTCTCGATGGAGGTCGGTTTGCGGCGGTGCATCTTCCGTTTCTGTCGATTTCAGGCTTTTAGCGCTTTTTTGCATCACCGGAAGAAAACAGCCAGGCGGGGCAATTACCAAAGACCACCCGGCGAGAGGTGCGCTGCCGCCGTTCCCGTCCGCACTAACACGCACATCCGGATCCAAAACCAGCCACGTCGGCGCCAACCGATCTCACCAGCCTCCGCAAGCAACCGTCGATTCTATCGACCAACCCTCAAATCCACCACCACTACCACCACCACCGCCACAAACATTATATTCTCAAAGTAGGTTAAAGTCAGGACATTGCTGTTTCTTTGCCAAATCGTCCGACCCCAGAGATATAACTTGGCTACAAACAAGAGGCGCCTGATTAACTGTGTAACCAAATAGGACGGCTATGAAGGCGGGATCGTCGGCGGCGCAATGAGACTTTGATGGCACTCGGCCCGCTCGCGGCCTTTCTATCACTCGCAACAAGGCGGCCATTCGTCTCCGCTTATGCGAGCGTCACACAGACCATCATGAAGTCCCGTCGGGCTCAGCCACGGAACCGCGATGCAATCGACGACCGAGACCGATAATACGTCGGGCGTCGCAAGAAGTTGCGCCCATGAAGCGGCGCGGCGTAGAACGTCCGCCCCAAATAATGGCCGCCGCAGCTGACCGACTAACGATGGATTTAACGCCGCCGCCGAAGCCGCTTTGCGCTCCGTCAAATGAAACTCGCGCCCTTCAATAAGAGTGCTCTTTCTCCATTTTGCGTACGAAACGTCAAATAAAAATTGACAATCGCTTCCTAGGCGTGTCTCTCTGCTCGCCAGAAAGGGTGGAGGGTGTGCGATGGCAATAATCTTGTAACGGAAAACAACTCCGCCCCTTCCCCCCGCACCGAGACTAGAACTACGCGCAGATTTTTTAGCGGATTGCGAAAAAGCCAATAGCTGCAGGTCCATACGAACTACTACTACCATAACTACTATTCACACGTTAATAAATACACTTTCCAAATCAAAAGGACATTTTCCAAGTCAAATCAATATGCGAAATTCTCTCTTTGATTTGGCAAGCGTCCTAATTAAAGTGGATATGGCATGTATAGGATCGATATCACATCGCGTAGTTTAGCCAAATCGTATTCAACTCGGTGATAAAGTATATCCGCTAAGTAGGACTAAGTTAGGCAACGTGAAACTAGGCGATTGCTTCCCACGAACCCTGCAAAAAAGGAATCCTTTCGCCATACATCTCAGTTGTGCCTCGTTTTCCTAAGGTGAACTGCACACATGATACGTGGAGATGAGTCGTAGTGTGACCCAGATTTATCCGAATTAAAGCACTCTTCACAAACCGGAAGAAGTCGCACGATAATTAAATGCCTATCAAGATAGATATCAACCGACGTATCAGCGACGGCAAATCACTGCATAACATAAATCAATAAACTAGAAACCGTAAGAACTAGTAAGAATGACGAACTGCGACGAAGATCACAGGCAATAGCGCTGTGATGTCTAGGAGACAGGGGCCATGTTCGAATTTGTTTAGTCTACTTTGTGACTTGATGCATGGCATGCGCCAGGTAGCCGACAGATTTCGAAGTAATGCCCGCCACCGAAATGCGTCCGTCCTTGGTCAAGTACACCGAATAGTCCTTCGTCAACTTGGCCACCTGAAACCAAACGCCGATTTATTGGAATATTGATGTCAAAGCAAATCTCAAAATAAAATCTTCACAAAAGATGGAGAAAAGTCGGCTCGAGGTAATTGACCATACAGAGTTCACGTGGGAAACGGATTAGATTGGATTTCTAGAAGAATTATTTAACAGTATGTGTTGGACCGTAATCAGCAAGAGTGATAACTCTATTGTTAGTCAATCATTTAGCACCGTCTACTCCATGCGTTGTCTCGCTTTGAGCGCGCGCATCCTTGTAGGTGTGGTTGAACTTAAGTGCGTATTCTACCCGTCCGTCCAGAGCGGTCGCTCGTTCTCTTCCAAGGTGCTGTCTCCATTTCATTACCCGCTTTCCCCTTTTTCTCTTTGCACTGCCGCCCCTACTTTTGGTAAAGTGAAGAAGCCCTTCGCTTGACCATTCCCCTTCCCACTGCAAGGTTGCAACAATATGCATACTACTTTAAATAAAGAATTTTCGTCCTAACGCAAACAAATGTGATTATCGTCAAAATTTCTTGATCAGTAACAGGGAGCAGCAGGGAACAGCATAGCACGTTTAGTGTTTAAAACTAAATTGAGCACGTTCGCTGCGGGGTCCGCGCTATTAACCTTAATCGCTACACCACCAACACTTCCTTATCTAGTTATTGACTCAGAAATTAAGACTATAGATTTATTCGACATCGAGCACAATTCCATGGAGCCGTGCATGAAAAGCAGACAGACCTGTTCGGGAGTCATGCCTGTGAAGCAGAACATGCCAATCTGGTCGGTGATGTGCTCCCAGTTCTTCTTCGATCCTTCCTTCGCCAAGTTTTCCTTGAGCTGCTTTCGCATCGTGATGATTCGGTCAGCCATTCCCTTGACATCCGCCAACCTCAACACGACAAAATTATATCATTTATACTTCAGTAAGGACACTTAACGAATCATAGAGGATACTTTTCTGAAGGAATATTAGAGAAATGTTTTCTCTTTGAATTGGGATGTGTGTTTGAAAGTGGGGATGGAGTGTATGGGGTCAAAGGGACTGATGATGGTCGGCATGGAAAGGTATCGGGATGATTTACCAAGGAAGGTATAGGGGAAATTTTTCACTGAGTAACGGCAAAACAGTCTTTCCTGAGACTTTCCTTGACGTGCTGCGTGCTAAAGATAGGTTAAATTTGGCATTCTACGGTATTTGGTCTCGACGCTCGTTACTGATCGAAAAGTTTCCCCTATAAAAGCATTTGTAGTAAGGACAGTACGCCACAAATAGTTCATAGCTGTTCGCTTCGCCTGCTCTCTTCCGTGAAGCTGCTACCCCCATACGCCTTTCTACCTAAGGAAGCATGAATACACCTGTGTCGTTTGCAGCAAAATTTAACTGCAAGCAGCACGTGGGTGAATGCGCACAAAGCCTAGGCCAACGTCCTAAATTAACCCCAGTTAAAAACATCTTTAACAGGCGACAAAGAAATAACCTCATCAAAGTTCTAATTAGTCGTGTAACTATATGCGAAAGATGGCGCTAACAAGAGTAACTGAAGATGAAAAAAGAAACGATTGGGTGGATAAGACGTCACAAGGGGGCTGTTGGGGTATTCAAAGCCCAGAGAGTCCACACCGCGGGGAGGTATGAATTACCATATCTATTCCCGGAATGTTGTGTGTCGCTTATTGCACGCACGCTGTTGCACGCTCGCTTTAGCAAGGTGGGATACGTTATGCTTATGCTGTTACCTGCTGTCTTGTCTACCTACTAGTTGCATGCCCATTTGGCCATGAGGATAAACAGTAGATCTATGTGGAGTCAACTACCCAAGAACACAACAGGGGCTGAAAGTGAAAGAGTACAGTGGAATTTATTTATACCGGTATTTGAGAGACCGATCACAATTACCGGTATAAGCGAAATTATTTGTATGGTGGGATGTACTTTTGGACCGACAAAAATTACCGGTATAACCGAAGCCGTTATAAGTGAATTCCACGGTACCATTGTTTGCGGAGCTCGGGCGTCGACAAAATGAGATGGGCAATGCGAGCGCCGTGCACGGGTGGGTTCGAAATCATCGGGCGGATGAGAATCTTCAGCTGTGACATCACACGGTCCGCCTCATCCTTACTGTCGCACACCACCGTAAACGCTCCCACTCGCTCGCCTGCAAAGACAACTCATTCACCTTCTTACATCATAACACTACCCCCGCCTCTTTTGTTCTTCTTCTCTGTCCCAGCGTGCAATCATACTGATCGACTAAGATGCATGTGGTCAGTGGCCGTATTCTACCTCTTCGCCATGGCGAGGCGAGCAATGCAAAACGTACACCCGTGGCGCAATCGATTCATATGTTTTGCATTGCTCGCCTCGCCAGTGGCGAAGAGGGAGAATACGGCCACAGATTTCTTGTTACTGATCGAAAATTTTGGACAACAATTAAAACGCGCTTTATGTTTTTGTAGTCTTCAAACGCGCCCTATGTTTGACCTTAACATAACGAAACATCAAACATAAGGCGCGTTTGAAGACCACGAAAACATAGGCGTGCGTTTTAAGTATTTACAAGGCGCAGTTTTAGCTTTTTCCGAAATTTTTTGACTACAACAACTAATTTGCAATAAGAGTATGTTTTTTTTCTTTAGCGTTTGTACCGCTTTTCGCAGTGTCCGCTTTTTGCTGGTGGGTATGAACCCGCCATTAGGATAGCGACTGTAGAACATCCGGTCGGACGTCGCATGCCTGTCACCGGTGCAATAAGAGTATGTAGTCAACATTTTTCGATTAGGAAGAAGAAATCATAAAACTGAATAAGGCAAACTGCTTCGAAAGCCAATAGCGCTTCTTTCTAACAATTTATGCACGTAAAAACCAAGAAATGACTATCATTCTTGGTAATAAACGGTGTTTTCGCACCGAAAAGTGGGCTAATCTTTAACAACTACGGTGCTTAACTCGATTTCTTCTTCCTCGCAGAGAAATTTTGACTATACTTACCGTAGAGACCCATATTCTTAGCGAACGATTGGGCCAAGACGATTTTATGGCCCTCTTTAATGAACATGCGGACGGCATCGGCGTCGCGGTCAATGTCTCCTGACGCGAATCCCTGGTAGGCCATGTCGAAAAAGACCAACAAGTTGCGCTTCTTCACTACTTCGGATATCTTCTTCCATTGTTCCGGCTGAAAATTATGAATGTATAGTAGAAATTAATCATAGCCGCTTTGCTTATAACGGTCACGTTTGACCGGTCCCGAATTTGCAGTCTACAATTAAATTGGATTATGCATTAATCCAGCGCTGTGACAAAAATACGCGAGTATTGCCAGTAATGCAAAGCAAAGCGTAGTAATCTACGTATACCATTTCCCGTGGCGTATTCTTATGACAGAGCGGATTAAATAGTCACCTTCGGGTCGACGCCGGTGGGGTTGTGAGCACAAGCGTGCAGCAGAATAATAGAACGCTCTGGAATCTTCTGAAAAAGAAATCATTTCAGTCTCATCTTCCCTATAGTCGAACCTTTTCGATCAGTAAAAAGAAATATCACACTGGATACGGCGTCGAAAGTTGATACCGATTCTTTCCATCAATTTACGCGTATAAAAACCAAAAAAATCATTCTCGGTAGAAAACGGTGTTCAAGCATCAAAAAGTCAGCTCATCTTTGTCAACTACGGCGCCTGATGAGATTTCTTGTTACTGATCGAAACATTTTGACTATGTCGTCAACAAAAACAAACCGCAATATCTTCGAGAGCGCCCTTCTCGTCAAAACCGCACGTGTTCTTGTCGTAATAGCGGTACGTTTTCACGTCAAGTCCTGAGTGCCTGAGAAGAAAACAACCATTTTACAATATACTGAAATCCTCAAGCTTCGGTATTATTTTTCAGACGGTTATATTAGGCGAGACGTACAATAATTAAGTTCAATATTAGAAAGTTTTCCATCATAATTCGTCACCTTTGCATTCAATTCCGTCAATCAAGCGTTAAAAGTGAGTGCTGAAATGACAAATCTGAATGCAAAAGTAACAAATTATGATGAAAGACCTTGTATTGGAGAACCATACGTCATTCGCAAGAAAAAGTCTTCGACGTTTTCTGATTATCTTGCTTAAAAATTACAATTCCTAATCTTATTCTGTAGTTAACTAACCGCAGTGTTTCTGCGCGACCGAAAATCATTTGTTCTCTAATCGTCAAAATGACACCGCTGCCAATAACGATGATTATCTTTCATGATTTCGTACAATCCACCAGGAAAAATAGCCACTGAACGTATACTTCAATTCAAACAACTTTGTTTTCTACTTCTAAAGTTACTAACATTCAACTTAGTAAAAGAACCTTTTAGAAGCTTGTAAGCAATCGAATAATCTTACTTGCAAATAGGGACGTGGTTTCCCCACGTGGGTGACGGCTGATACATGACTTTAACGGGATGGAACGCAGCCTGAACAAAGAGACAAAGTAATAATCACACATGCAAGAGAATATAGTCAAACCAAGGCCACCGCTCTGCGTCGCTTGATGCAAATGCCCGCCGTCACATTGGGCCAGAGCGATGAGTTTCTGCTCGTCACCAAGAATTTGCCGCATCTCCTGCGCGAACGAACCACCGCCAGCGGCAGTTTGATATTGCTGACGAAGATGTTCAACGCCGCATGTCCTACCGTCGCGACCAACATCTTCTCTTCCACCATCGACTTGCTGCAGATGTTGTCGACCGAAGCGGATGACGCCCTCGCCGACGTTCACTTGAAAGTATACAGATTGTGGCATCGCATGCTTCTGGCCTGTCGCTCGATGTGGATACGCTATCCCGATTCAAAGATCGAAGAAATGATCAACAAAACGTTTGACTTCCTCGGATCTTTCGAACTGTCGGCCGACTACGGCCTCGGCAATCCCTCCGCCATTTTGGCGGCGCTCGATCCGACTGCTGAATGGTTTAAGAGTTGGCTGCACAACTCGGCGATCAGAATCAAGGTGGTCAACGCTCTGAATCGCAATCAAATCTCATACGGCAGAGAGATAAGTTCGCTTGCTTCGGAGAAAGTTGCGAAGATGCGATCGGCCGAACGGCTCGCGACCGCCTTCCATCGTTATACGAAGAGCGAAGTGCAAACACTACTTATATACTACTGCATAAATGCGTCATTTGCTCTCTTCTCATACGACGACACGAGGCTGAACGTCTTCGAAGATAGGGCAGAGAAGTGGATGTCCGATATGGTTCGACATTGGCTGCATCACAATCATGGCATATTATCGCGAGCTACCAAAATATCGCTCATTGCACTTTCGCTCAGAGAATCGTGTTCCCCCTACCTCCTGTGCTCAATGGTGCAAGAAGAATTTTTGGCAGCAATGGCATCTGTCGAGTCTGTTCAGGCCGGAATACTCAAAGTGATTCGTCAGTCGATTTCGATCGCGCATCAAAACAGTTTACAGCTCATCGAAGTGACATTTCCCAGTGACGCACTGCTGAAAATTATCAAGACTGTCCTGACCGAACCCGAAAAACCACCAGAAACCGTTGAAGAGGCCATAATTTTACTCGATGAGTTATCCTCTAATGTTTCTACTCGAAATCGGCTAATCAGTATGGATTTCGCACGCGTAATCGACGGAGAGCAAAGAGACAAATATCGTTTAGAGCGGCTTGCTGCTCGTTTGTTAACTGATAGCGACTCTCTTGGCGACACTTATTCATCATTATTAAGATCCGATCACGTTGCACTGATCCAGCGTCCTCTATCAAACACTGCGCAATGTGTCAGCGTTGTTATGAAGCATCTATCAGCATTTATAGAGCCGCCCTCGCAAGATACCGAAGTAACGAAGAGGGCGATGGATTTTCTACTTGAACAGGAACTCCTCCCCTGCGGCTGTTCGCCAGCCATTTCTCCAATAATTACTTTGACATTCTGGCAGCCGATGGCCTTCTCATCAGTTGTTAACAACAAGCATTTTCAATCTCTCATTCGCTCTCCTTTTGGAGACAGTTTTCCCGAAACGCCGCTGCCCACCGTTGTGGCGACAATATGTGCCTTGCAAGTTTTGGCTGCCAATCTTGATTTTGCCCTATTCCTCAAGACTAATCTCAAATTTCCTGATATGATCAAGCAGGTAATGCAAAAGTTAACAATTGCGTTCACTTTCTGAAGGAACTCGACAAAGAAATGCAAAGGGATGATGACTGATTGGAGACGATCGATAGCGGGAACGAAGAAGGCGTTTTTGCGTTTTGCATTACACTTGCGCTTTCCTGCCAGATGTCGCTGGCGTTTTGCGTTGGCTCGGAAATAAACCTAAACCAGAATCGCGCCGCCACTCACTTCGCACTCAGGTGATCAATCACAGCTACGTTCTACGTCGACAAGCGTGGCAACTCTATCAGACTCATCTGCTGGGTGGCGAACGTATCGTCTTCGTTTGACATTGGTACAGGGTTGAAAAATCAACCGTCGCATTGGTCGACTTTTCCCGCATGCTCCGTTGCTTCGCTGGCCGCCCCGCCGCTAATGCGCCGCTCATTTGAGAGCAGAGCGGCCGGTGGAAGCTGCTGGTTTGTCTCGCAAGTGTTTCTTCGTCGGCCAATTCATCAACGTTTGTATGATCAGCGACCGGCTGTTGCCTGCCGGCTCTGAACAAGTCGTTCCTCCGGTGGCAATCGATCGTCGTCCACTCAAGCTGGTTGGCTGTTTGTGAGCAATGGCGACGGTCGGTGAACAAGTCGACAAATAGCGACAGAACATCACGCCTGCCTTCAATTTGTTTCCACTCGCGTCATCCGTCAACTCAGCTAACAACTGCTTCGTCACATTTCCCAGCTATCACAGTGGCTATCAGCAACTGTTTGCGAACAAAAGGTGCGAATCACTCGCGCGTTATCAGCAAATCAAGCGGCGAAGAGCGCTTATCCAATCAAATCGAACGGCCACGCCCACCGCTTGGTTGGACGCCGCTGTTCGAAAGAGAATTGATCCGGCCGCAGCCGTCGAGAGCGGCGGCCTTCGAGCGTTCGACTATGAAAAGCAGTGGCGACTGCGTGCTGGGGGAGCAGCCGTCGGCCGACCCATCGCGGACGCGTCTTTTTCCGCGCCGTTTTTCTATCCTCGCCATCTTTGTCCTGCTTTCGGCGTCCAACGCCTTCCAATGGATCGAATACAGCATCATCGCGCACATCGTTGTCCACTTTTACGACGTCTCTTTCTTGGCCGTCGACTGGACTTCGATGATCTACATGATCACCTACATTCCGCTGGTGCTGCCGGCTACATGGCTATTAGACAGATACGGCCTGCGGGTGGTGGCTCTGCTGGGTGGATTCGGGAATGCACTGGGCGCCTGCATCAAGGTCGTGTCGGCGTCACCCGATCGCTTCTGGCTGACGTTCATCGGTCAAGCGATTGTCGGGTCGTCTCAGATTTTCATCCTCGGCATCCCGCCCAGACTGGCGGCCGTATGGTTCGGTCCTAACGAAGTATCGACTGCCTGTGCCGCAGGAGTCTTTGGCAATCAAGTTAATCCTTTTTCTCCTTAATTCATTTGTTGGCAAAAGAAACTTTGTGACGAGAATGTTTTCAGTTGGGAATCGCCGTCGGCTTTTTCCTGCCGCCGTTGCTCGTACACATGGGATCATTAGACGCGATCGCGAGCGACTTTCAACGTCTATTTATGATTTCAGCTGCCTTCAATTCACTTGTCCTATTTCTCATAGTTTTATGTGAGCATTATGGCAGAGGTTGCTTGACAACACGATAATTACGATGGGTTATAGTTTTCGCCGACACACCGTCGCTACCACCGAGTCCTGCGCAATTGGCCGCCATCGACGCCACGATTGATCGACACTACGGGCGATCCCTCAAGCAATTGTTTACCAACAAAAATTACCTGCTCCTCATCGTCACTTATGGTTCGTTGCATAATCCGACAATCAAACGCATCGTATCGCTCACTGAAGGGCTTGTTCTTATCCTTGTATTATGGGTGAAGTACACGTATCGACCAGTGTAGCGAGCCAACACTCATCGGCCTTACCTACGAGACTGGTTTTTAGAACGCGCGCGCCATGAAACAACGAGATCATAGGTGGACCAAAATGATACGTGATTGACCACAGTCCGAACCATGCATCTAATCG
>NIUQ01003607.1:0-16772 GCA_002796945.1 Plectus sambesii
CAAATATAAGCCCATGGGCTTATATATGGAAAGTCAAACCGAATATAAGCCCAGGTGGGCTTATATTTGGGTGGGCTTATACTCGGAAAAACCCGGTACGTATTTTCTAACGGCTTTGTTTTTGCCCCGCCTTAACGGATTACTGAAAAATTTTAACGAAATAACGGGTGCGACAGAAATAATGGCACTCTCAGTATTTTTTGAACATCGTAAATCCTCTAATAAACGCCCTGAGCGTCTATTTTTTTAATCGAGGCGCGAGGGGGGGGGCGTCAATTAGAGGGTGGGCGTTTACTGGAGGCTGGGCATCTATTTTTTCAATCGGTGTTTGAATGAGGCACTCGTTGGAGAGAGGGCATTTTTTGTTTCAATCGTCACTTCAACTTATAAGATTACTCATAAATTCCAAGATTGAGCGTTATCTGGTCGTATTTGACTTGGTAGTGCATTATTGACCAACACTGCACAAACATTTAATGTTTTAATCATTCTGAAGGAGGGCGATTATTGAGGGGGGCGTGTATTAGAGGGGGGCGTGTATTAGAGGGGGGCGTCTATTAGAGGGGGGCGTCTATTAGAGGGGGGCGTCTATTAGAGGGGGGCGTCTATTAGAGGGGGGCGTCTATTAGAGGGGGGCGTCTATTAGAGGGGGGCGTCTATTAGAGGGGGGCGTCTATTAGAGGGGGGCGTCTATTAGAGGGGGGCGTCTATTAGAGGGGGGCGTCTATTAGAGGGGGGCGTCTATTAGAGGATTTACGGTAGTGCAAAAAACGGTAACGAAATTTTCTCAAAAATTAGCCCCTCACTCACGCTCAAGCTCACAATCAGCGGCGAACACTTTTCTGAGAAAAAGTATAAGAGCGAATGTTTTTTCGAAAATGACGCAATACTTTCATGCGTTCCTTCACATGCGCATTGACGTTATAAAAGAACTATTGAATGCTTTGAAACACAAGACCTTATTTTTGAGCAAATCGGTGAGGACGAAAGGTACCGTAGTAGGGTTTCCGTAATGAACGAAAAGCGTATACCTTTGGCACCGATTGAGACGCCATTCAGAGTTATTTCTTCGACGCCTGCATCACTGACTACAGCAGTATCTTCAACTTTAATATCGCCTTCAATCGGAATAAAACCCGCGTCCGCTGATTTCATGTACTCTAAAAACGAATATAATTTCAAAAGCGGAGCTATTATTGAAAGTGAACTGCGATCACCACCAGCTGAATGTAATACACCGTACATTCTTTTCAGCTACCTTTGACAAGCTGGCTACGAATAATATATGTTAATATTGTAATTTACTTATCGCTAGACAGCTTGTCATATACAGCTGAAGAAAATATGCTATATTTTAATTTCAGCTAAAGATGACCGCAATTCCCCTTTCAAGCATAGTTTAAGAAGCTCAATGAAGTCTACTGAAATTATAAAGCCAGGCCATTAGAGTTTTCATAAATAGAAATTCCAATTTTGAAAACAAAAACGGAACGAACCAATGAGCGCGGCAAAGTTCCACATTCCCCCGCCTTTGAGTGACGATTGATCGCGGACAAATCCATCTGAGTATTTTGGCGTCGACGTATCGTTCATTTCATCCTCCCAATCGTCGCGCAGGATGAGGTCACGTGACACAAAGCCATTCGACCAGCGCGGAGGCATGACCATCTGCCCCGATGAGCTCATCGATTCCACCATCACATCATCACCAAATAGATATTCACTCTTTCTGAAGACTAAAGTAAAGTTCGTTTATACCGGTGCCTGGGGGATCGGTCAAAATTCTCACGATAAGCGAAATACCGGTATACAGTCAACTGCGTTTATAACGCCTGGCTTTATAACGTCGGTCCTTGGCTGGTCCCGTGTACTATGTTTTGTACAGGGCTAACTGCCTCTATAACGTCGCTTTCTTTATAACGTCAGTCTTTCGCCGGTCCCTTGACCGACGTTATAAAAGCAGTTGACTGTAAACGAATTCAGCTCTTTGTCCATAACTTTTACGCTTTATTTACTCAGTCTTAGGCTGTGATGCGAAGGAATTTTCTTCGGCGGCATGAGAAACAATAAAACGACAACCTCTGAACTCAAGTCTGTTACCTCACTGTCTATAGCCAAATAAGCTTTGCTTTCATTCATGCAAAGAACCGATATAACAAGATATCTGACTAGAGAACGCAGTTGGTCTCAGTTGACGAAGGAAGATTTATTCATATTGAAATCCACATTGCCAAAAATGAATCACCAACCATCATATGATCTGAATCCGTTTCGGCCTTTTGCACGAAACGCTTAATATGGCTATGCCACATTAACATTGCAACACTAACATTGCAACACAACAAGAAGACAATCAACAAGCGAAAAAAAATCTGCCATGCACCTTAACACAAAAAAATAGCGCGTAGAGGACAAATGAAGAGACAGAGAATGATCAATATTGCAAACAGTACTTATGAGCACGTTTTCAACATGTTTTAACCGATTTTTTGGAGAATAAAGTGAACGATTTCCTCGCCTTGTTGATCAGGGGACGGCCGGTTTGCGTTGATCCGTTATTATTCTTATCCATTGCCTTATTCAAGTCGACAACGCTCGAGTTCTTACGATCCTGAAAGACTGTGGCTGGACCATTCTCACGATTTGGTTTCTCGAAGAGATTCTGAAGAATTAGGGTAGCATCGGAAATATTTAATATAGTGGAAATCAGTTACATCGTTAAATGAGGGAGCGATACAATTTGACCTGTGCAAGATTACTGTATATATCGGCTTATGCCTATTACAAAACGTAGGAGGCCGAAAGTAAGGGACCTACTAAAGCTGACCGCTATAAGCACAATACCTTTCTAAACGATGCAGCTATTTACAATTTCTACTGTATCTTAGTCTCAAAGTAGCGTCCAAAATTTCTACTCTTCAATTCGTTTGTTTAACATTTCCACTTTGATATAGACCACTACATAAACCACCAGTACCGCAAACATAAAACCTTAACAAATATTACATCATTAAGGAAACCTCACCTTGGCAAGCATATTCGGTTCGACGGGTGTAATGGGTTCGGTCTGGGGCTGATACGGCGGCGCGGAGACTGGGAGGTTAGCGTTCCGCACAGACTAAAAAATTTCCGAAGTTATTATACGAAGAGAAAATTACGGTACTACAGAACCCACGAATGTCCCTTTTAGTATCTTAGCGAAGGCAGACAAAATTAAAAATAATTAAACGCTTTGTGAAGCATAGCATGCTATAAGTTTTCCCGAATTCTGCATGATATTTTCAATAAAGAGCCAGGGCTCCTATTTGGACACGCAAGTGATGCTCGTGAATCTTCAACTATGACATGATTTATAAAAGAACGCAGCAAAACTGGTCGATATCTTCTCTTTCACAGCGGCTACAATGAATAATTTTTAGAAGTTTTGATGCTAGAATTGAAAAAATTGCTAATAAATCTTAGTGCTTGTAATTGGTTTATGGAAATATACAGTTGCTATTAATGACTAGTAGGTGATTCGAATTCGAGCGTGGAGAGGACTGCCTGCAAATCTACTTAGGATAGAAGTGCAAGGATTATTATTCCAGGATCATTAAATCAGGATAACTGGGCCTCATCCGATTGCAATTTCAAAATCGTTATTTGAGAATTGAAATAGGAATCGACAAAATTTCAACTTTTGAAGTCGCTCAACCCCTAGCTTCAAAAATCAAATACCGAAGGCTAGTTTGGGTCAGTCGATTGAACAGACCTGTTCGAGAAAATAGACATCGATTTGGGTGACGACTTCGTTGTACGCCCGCCGATCAAGTATCGCCGGTGTATCTTCGTCGCCCACTATCCGGCCCTTGTAGACGAAGAGAAGCTGCGACTCGCTCACCTGAACACATAACGGCTCATTCTTATAACCTTTATCCTTTAATTACCTCGTAAATAATTATCAAAATACATAAATATACAAGACGAAATTTAATGGCAACGCTATCGTTTTTTCGTCATTTTTCGTCGTGTCAAAAGTTTTTCGTTCACTGACTGCGATTCAATGGTTATCATCATGTGAATAAGTTTTTGTTGGATTGTACTCAAGAGTGATCATTTCGTTGCGTCCTCATCCCGGGAGGTCGCTCGTTTTCTTCCAGACTTTTTTCTTCATTATATTCCTACTTTTCCTCCCATTCTCTTTGTGTTCTTCACCTACTGTTTCGTAATCTAAAGAAGCTCCCTCGCTTTTGATGGATTCCCCCTTCCTATGGTTAGGTTGCTACAGCTATTCTAGATAAATGTCATCATTTTATAAATCATTAACTCATGAGTTTAATATTTAAACAATAACCACTGACCTGGCGCATGGCGGCATATTGCCTCTTCAGGTTCAAGAAGGACTTGGTGACCTTCCCTCGAAAAGAGCGACGTAGTCCGTCGCGTGAGACGACTTGCACCAGCAGAGGTTCGTCGTCAGTCGCTTCGCGCTGCGCAATGGACGAGACTGTCGGAGTGGTCGCCTCCATTGCCGCAGGGTGGCGGCGTGGGCGACCGCGTTTGACGAAGCTCCTCTGGTCCGATGCCTTTCTTCCTTGACCATCACTTTCACACGACTTTCGATCCTTTTGCCGCCGATTTATAAACCAAATCTTCAATGAGTTACGGCTTAAATTTCGCAAGTACAGTTGAAATAGTTTATATCAGTAAACTTTAAAAAGAGTATTTCGTTTACAATTTTCAGATTTGAAAGGTCCCGAATCTTCGGCCTTCAAAGGTATGTACACGCAGGGCACTGAACAGTTGCCACAAAGATGGGACTTTGTTATCAAAAGAGGGTGATTAAGTTGTTGATTAAAGTTGCACGGTTTTTGTAAATAATTTTCAGATATTAAAAATGACATAATTCAGTTACATTCCCATAATTCCCACCACTAAATTGAAACGTGATGTCATAGTCAAACAGCACACACGATGAAGCAGCATTTTAGTTGCCCAAAGGAAGCACTAACCTTGACTCGGTGTATATCTCTCTCAGTGGTGAAGCCCAGCTCCTTCGCGATCCAAACACATTTCTCGTATGTCGGTGTTGCGTCACGAGAAAACTCTCGTTCAAGGACGCCATATTGCTCCGGTTCAAATCGCGCCCGCCGTTTCACCTTTCTCCCAGGCGTCGCCATTTTTTCTTCCTAGATAATAGGGAGGCATTCAGCAAAGGACTACGCACAGCAGCTTTCTTGCAGCACACACAGAGGCGAAGTCACGAATATAATTTCGATCATCGTAAGAGACTTGGCTGCATTTATGTCCATTAAAGCGCGCTTTATAGCGTTTTGTTAAGACACTAATTTTAATTGTGACACATTCCACGTTCATACTTTGAAGAAAACATTCAAAGTGACAATTTCAAATCCGCAACGCCAGCGGCCTACAGCCCGGATATCTTCATTATATTTCTGCTTGACACTGGAGCGAAAATAGAACTTCAACAAGATGAAGGGGGGAGGGGGATCACGAGAGATATGCGGAAATCCGAAGTTAGCTTTTAAAGATGATGAGAGGATTGTAGTAAACGGGTGAGATCCCCCTCTCCTTTCCCACCCCCATTAATTCAGCCCGTGTTTAACGTATGGCACGCTGGATGATTGGAGAGCGGCTTTGATAGGTTGGACTTTACCAAGGGGGAAAGGATAATATAATCTCTCTCAGGTTAGTCTAGCATTATAACTTTTTAACAATTGTGTCACGTCCCTTGAACTCTGTTTAAAACGTCTAGTTGAATAAGGGTTGTTTATTTTGAACTCGCAGCGCTCGTTTTCTCTAAGCTTTTAAATAAGGGAAATTTGCGTGATGAGGAAACGCATCCCATCATTCGAATAGGGAGAAAAACCTAACACCCCACTTGCTTATCCTAGTTAAGACTGTTTTAAATGGAATCAAGTAATTTAAGATTCCAACACATGTGCGACAACACAAAACTCTCGTCAACGAGCAAATTCTCGGGCTTAAAGTCATCAGTAACAATAAAAACGAAATTTCTTGGAAAATTAATCTCTGGTACCATACAAAATCCAAGAAGCGTTCTCAAGAAGGCATTGTAAACAGAATGAGAAGCAGCAGCAGCGTCGATGAGAAATCTTGCGCGATGCGCTGCCGCATTCTTATGCTCTCGACCGCGTTCTGCAAAATCCAAAACAACGACATATATTCGCATGCCAAATATTAACCAGTTACAGTAGAGTATCGTGCAAAATGACTAACAAACGCACGCATATTTTGTTTACCGTAATTTTATGACGTCAGGTGTAGCGGAGAATTCAAATAGTGCCACTAAAATTTTGTCCTTCCCGCTGTATTTCTTAAACTTCAGCGTTGACCTCGTAACGATAGTGCAAAATTGCTGTCATTACGGTATTTTTCGGCGCTCGCTCATTGTCATGAAGCAATTTTAAATATGAGGTTTTCTCGTATTTTCAAAGCGTATTTAATGCGAATGAGCCGTGCGGATATATTGGTTGAAACGCATTTTCTATCTTTAATTAGCGCCATCTGTTTACCCTTTTAACGATATCCGCAACTTGCGCGATTAACTTTTATCAGCTCTAACTTTTTATAATAAATTCGTGATTATGTTACTTTATTCTCTGCATTATTAATAATTGGTAGTGCATAAAGTGATTATCACGTTAGGCATTAACTCTAATCAGCCCTGTATTCACAAATAGCAGGATAAGTAATCTTATATTTACAGGATTGCGGCCGATTAATAGCGTAGCAACAAGTTGATTAATGTTTATTGTGGGCCGTAATCTCTGATTACGAACCTAGACAAAGTCGAGCGCGGCCTTCGCTTTGCACAAAGTAGTTCTTGGACGCAAAAATTACTTTGTATAAAATGATAAAAAAGAGTCAAATTCGACATAAATTGACCAGGTAATCGACTTCTCTTCAGCGGGCTTTACGATTCGGGACCGAAGAAGTTGAAGATGGCCGCCAGTTTGCAGTCCGGTAATAGGGCGTCCGGTTTGAATGAAGTCAACGTGCTCAGGACAACGCGACAGTACGAGTGGGTCATCGAAAAGTTCTCCGAACTTCCCTCGCGCAAGCTCAAGAGCGCCACTTTCTCGGGCCCTAACGACGACGGCGTCAAGTGGCTGCTTCATATGTACAACAACGTTGATGGCGCTAATAAAGGATACTTGTCCCTTTATCTCATGCTTACTCCGTCAGCGATCAATGCGCAGAAGGTCGTTAGTTTGAAAGTGAAGATCTTTTCGTCGAGCAAGTGGTGGCCGCCCGTTTCGGCCAAATTCTTCGACGCGAAGGTTGACTCGACCAAGGGATGGGGCTGGAGCAAACTGATCAAGCGGAAACTGCTGCTCAAAAAGTCCAACGGGTACGCAAGCTACATTTTCATTAATTTGCGTGTCTTTTGATCGTCCTCTGGTGCTTCATAAGCAATCCATAGAATTTTAATTAGAATTGAAACAATTTCACCAATTTATACATTTTTTGCTCTTTCAAAGAAATGACTGCAGCTGAGGAAAGCATCTAAAATCGAAATTGAGGAGGTGCAGTTACGTCATTGTAAGGTCCTCGTGTCTTATTTAATTGGCCAATATTCAAGGGACTTTTTTTGAAAGGGAGCAGAGCACCGTTCTTATTTTAGCCCCACTCTCCCCAATCAACCCCCAACTTGCCAGAAGCACGCTGTTGTAGCTTATTTCGTCGATTTCATCTAGCGTATTATAGCTAAAAACCTACTTTTCATTATGGGGTAAACTCTAGCGTAGCGTTGAGTACGATTTGAACTAAAGTACGCGAAACGTAAGCGGGTCAAATCACAGTTCTCAGTACTTAGCGTGTTGCGGTTTTATCTATTGCTCTCGATTATTGATCGAAATTTTTGGATTATAAGCAGCAATCAATAGTTGCAGTTACCTAAACAACGATACGCTTCGGATCTTCTTCGAGTTGAGTACGAATGAGACGCCAGATCGGTGCGACGCTGACGATGCGGCAGAGGCGAACACGGCACTGCTCGCGAATCAGGAAGAGTTGCTGACGACGTCGGAAGGCGAGTACAACGACTGCGTGCTCGTCTGCAAGGATGACGTCACCGTTCATACCTCTAAGACCTTTTTGGCCGCCCAGAGCGCCGTCTTCCGCGCCATGCTTAGGCCCAACAGCGGCTTCCAAGAAGCTCAAACCGGCCGCATCACTGTTGGCGATTATAACAGCGTTGTTATGACTGAGGTCAGTTGACTCAATTGTCATAATTTTTCGATCAGTAATCTATCGGCTATACGCTTCTGCAACAATTATAATCAATTAATATGATCAGTTTATAGGCATGATTTCTTGATCAGTAACAAGAAATGCCACCAGGCACTGTAGTTGGCTTCGATGAGCTCGCTTTTCGGTGCTTGAACACCGTTTTTCGCCAAAAATTAAAATATTAGTCTATTTTTACATGCACAAAGTGATAGTAAGAAGCGTTATCAACTTTCGAAGCAGTTCCTCCTATTCAATCAGTGGCTTCTTGTTATTAATCAACTAATTTTGACTGTAATTTCTGCTGATGAAAAAAGCGTTGCACGTTTAGGTGTGCCGCTTCGCAAGTTGTGGGAGGGTGGAGAATATCGAGGAGCTGGCTGAAGAACTCGTCGCTGCCGCGGACCAGTACGACCTACCCGAGCTGAAGCAGTTGTGTGTGAAACGCATGTGCAGCACCGTAGCCAAGGAGAATGTCAGTCGTCGCCTCGTCATCGCCGATCTTTATAATCTCGCCCCACTCAAGCAAGCCGTCTTCAACTTCATTAAGAGTAATGGTCTCGACTTGACCGACTACAAGCAGCTGGTCACCACCGCCCACCACCAGAACTTGCTCTTCGAGCTCATCGGCGCTCTTTCGCTCCAGAAGTAGCTGTAGTCGCCTGGAAATAACTGGAATTAGCTGGAACTTTCTAAAGGTCCACAGGACTCGCGAGGGTCCAACTCCCCAAACTCCTGTTATTGCCCCCTATTTAATTATTGTTTAGGGATTGGTTTGAAGTTTGAATTAAGTATGCGCTTAAATATTTGCTTAGGCTTAGGCTTAGGATATGAGCAAAACCGCCTTGGAGAGGGCCGAGCCCCTCAATGTGCGCAGGGAGTAGTGTCTCCTCTAATGCTCATATATATGGTTACTTGATGTTCTCTGCCTCGTTGTTTTTTAGAGAAATTGCATAACTACTTGTTATAGCAACCGCTGTTGTGCTGTTTACCGTAGTCATTTCAATAGTGCGGCAGTTTTAAATAATACCACATGCCATTATTTTCAAATTGTTTCGATCGTTTGGTCGCAGTACTGTGTAGACATTTTTAATGAATTTTTTTAAACACGAATAGTTAATGTTTAATGCGCTAAATTCAATGAGATAAAACGAATTTGAAAGTATTTAAGATATTTTGTATTTCTGTGCATCTGTTTGCGAGCTAGTAGATTTGAAACGGTAGCGATGTGGTGATGGTATTACGACATGCCGTACTATAACAATGAATACGGTATTTGTTCTCAGTCGCTTTCACGACACTGCTCGATTTGTTTACTGTAATAAAATGAGCACCAATTTTTTGCCTGCGAATCCATTTGCATGTGATTCTCTGTGGTTGGAAAGCCAGCGCGCATTATTTTGCATTCTAGTGGTTTTTTCGACTGAGTGCAGCCTGGACTGTCTAATGGATATCACTCTAAGCGGGTTTATCAGTGAACGAGATCACCTAATATTTTATGGGTCATGCGTGGGGGGAACAAGCGTTGTGGGTCGCTTTGGCGCAAGGATTTGATCTCATTCAGCTGTGTAAGCGCCCATCGGAAGAACCTGGAGGAGAGGCCATTTTAGGATAAGGAACGTCTTGTATTCTGTGAAATTTCGTTAAACCGGTATTTGGGAGACTGGCCAAAATTACCAGTATAGGCGAAATCGTTACAAACGAACTCTGTTGTAAGCAGTCATTTCAGTGTTATTTTAAGTTTTAGTATTGAAGCAGCAAGGGAGGATCCCTTGGTGTTCCCTTTTTGAAATTATTGATAATGTTCCGAATTTCTCACTTAACTTTTATTTCTTGTTGGCGATAAAAGATCTTTTAGCCAAGTTGTCTGATTACCATTGAGAGGCAACGCTAACGATACGAAATGTATACGCCAGGGCTTGTCCCGCACAACCAGTCCGCTCCTTCCCCTCTCTCGATTGCAATCGGTAAGCGCTTTTTTACTATATCATTTCCATTTTAAAGCCGTTCATTAATTAACACAGAGACTTTCACTCTGTCTGTTCTAAATCAAGGAAGGCGATACAGTCGACTCAATATAACGGCACCCCGATATAATGTCACTCTCGATATAACGTCACCTTGGTTGAGCCCGATTTGGTTGGCCCTAAAAGAAATTAAGGCAAAATGACCCTCGATATAACGTCAGCTGGGGCCGGTCCCGAAGGGTGCCGTTATATCGATAGTCGACTGTATATAAATCTATCACTTATCGTCACAAAAATGCATATTCCCAATGAACAATCTGGAATTTTTTACAAAATCCAACTTTGTTTAAACAATACATTCGTTGATGTTGGTTTAACATAATTAGTCATGGTTGAATGAGCAGTGTTTTCTCTCAGTGTGTGCTGTTCGGGTGCATATTAAACTTAGGGTTGTAACGGGAACGGGGAATTCTCCGTCCCCGTCCTCGTCCTCGGAATTTCCCGTCCCTTTTTCAACCCTAATTAAAATTAGCCGCTTCTTTAGCCAAGGGCGACTTTATCGTCGATGGGCAGTACAGGTTGATCCGTCGGCTTGGACAAGGCTCGTTCGGAGAAGTCTACCACGGTCTCAACTTGCTCAGTGGAGAGGCGCGTTTGTTTCACATTATCAGCTGGGAGTCTATTTTATAAAACTTGAAATTGAAACTGCTGCGATTGGTCTATTGGTTGATATGTGAGGATAAGCAATGCTTCCCCGCGATGGCACATCTATGTAATCACGGCGCTTCTCGCAAATTCGATGGCAAATGTTATAATTACGACAGTTTGATCACTGTTTATTGAGCGAGCGATCCTTTAGATCGCCTTAATGACCGTATAGCAAACATCAAGTGAACATGCTGTTCTCCACGCTGAAAAGAGGGGTGCGCGCGCATTACCAAGTATGGGACGAAAAATCAATAATACCCAGGAATTTCAAGCCGGAGGGTTATATCAGGAGATGGCTGTTTATCTGCAACAACAGAAAATTATCACAGATCGACTGGACTCCCTAATATTGTGTGACTATACTTATATAGGGACCTGTATGGAACATTCTAGATTGTTCTATCGGTGTTATGGCGTTAGGAGCAAAGGATAATAAATATTTTGGTCCGAAATAGTATCGGTTGCTTCAGCATGTTGCCGTTAAAGTCGAACCGACCGTATCCCGCTCCCCGCAGTTGCATTACGAAAGCAAAGTGTACAAGCTACTGTATGGCTCTCATGGGATTTCGAACATGCGGTTGGTTTCAATTTTATTTTTTGCCGAAAGTGATCCTGTAGTGAACTGAATGTACTCGAAATTACTTTGTCGATAATAGAGCGCTAAAGGGAATACCGTATTATCAAGTTCGATTCGCACGCATCGCTGCGGGACCATATTTTATGTGAAGATATGCAAATCAGAAAGAAAGAATTAGCATATGAATTAGTTGTCTACCCGCATTGAATCTTGTCAGTGCAAGATTTGAGCTTTTCGCGTGTTATTTTTGGAGAAGTAACGGATTTTGTTATGACCTTTAAGAAAAGTTAATGATGACTTTAGAAATTAACTTTCTTTGTTCGAATTCTGTATTGTTGCAATTGAATATCCGCAGGTATTAGGGGTCGGTATCGTTGATGTTGGGGCTCAAAGGGATATGCTCGTTCAGCGATTAGCATCTTAATAATCCATTAATTCAAGAGAGCAGTCATAACACAGTCACTCGGTGGGCGAACGATAGACTAAGTAACCGATCAAATAAATTTTAATCGAATATTGCAATTATGCGGCGTGACAGTTTATGTTATATTGCACGATTGCAATTCTCATTTCATTGTCGTCGCCATAAGCGCATAACTTATCGGTCTTTTTTCTTGCTCAGATATTACGGAACAGTGCATGACTACCGCGTATTGGTGATGGATCTGCTGGGCCCTTCGGTGGAAGACCTCTTCAACTACTGCTCTCAGCGGTTATCTATGAAGACTGTCCTCATGCTGGCTGATCAGGTAATTACCCCCTTTTATTTTGTCAAACGTGTTCTATTAACGGGCTTCTGCCTAGTTCGTGACTATACCAACAAGCAATTTAACTCATTTATTACCTTTGTAATCCTTTATATAATATGTAATAAATATGACTGATGAGGCGATAGTCAGAGCATGGAAATGTCAGGACTAGTGATTAATATGAGAAATATCTCACAAATATTTATTTTATCACAGTTTATTTAATTTTTATCCTCTCTATTCATCGTTGCATGAATACTTTTTTGCTGATAATACCGCACATTACCAAACATAACACACAATGATTATTTTACTAGCCTATAATTTTGTATTCGCGCATTTCTTGCGGACTTACACCAAAGTGTCATAGAAATTGTTTACACACGTTTACACACCGATTTCTATCCGACTATTGCTCAGATGTGAACGTGTTTCTTTTAATCGACCTCAACCAGGACAGTTCTTTCTTTGTTATACTAAGCGCTTTGTAGCTTTCCTGAATTACTTTATATTTAATTGTATTCTTATTCGCTTAGATGATTCGTCTAATCGAGACTATACACAACAAGAACATGATCCACCGCGACATCAAGCCGGATAACTTCCTCATGGGTGTGGGTCAAAACAGCGAAAAGGTTGGTCATAATATGCATTATGCTCGCTCTCATATTTTTATAGTCAAGAGTACAATCAGCAACAATAAATCTCTCCAGGCACCGTAGTTGGCAAAGATGAACTCGCTTTTTGTTGCTTGAACGCTCTTTTTACCAAGAATGATAGTCGTTTTATGGTTTTTACGTGCGTAAACTGTTAAAATCAAGCGCTCTTAACTTTCTATGCAGACTGCCGTATTCAATTTAACATTTAAAATAGAAATGTTTTTACTGATCGTCAAATTCTGACCTTGAAAAACTGACGGGAGCAAAACAAACGATGAAAAGAATCGCGATAGAACACTGCATCGTACTTATTTTAGGTGTATCTAATCGACTTTGGACTGGCAAAAAAATACCGCGATAGTCACACTCAGGAGCATATCGCGTTTCGCGAGGACAAAAGTCTCACTGGAACTGCCCGCTATGCTTCGATCAACGCTCACTTGGGCAGAGAGCAGAGGTATTCTCTACCATTTCCATTTCAATAAGGACGCTTTCCACTTTACAGAGGATACTTTTTTGATATTTTAGACGTGGAAAAGGTCGTCTCTCAATTGAAAAATGTCTTTTTTGATTTGGAAAACGTCCTTTTAGTGTTAATGGTATACTTGAAAATAAGCCCTCCACACAAGGCCTCTTTTCAAAAATTATAAGTGCTCAGATATTGTTTTGATTAGTGTGAAAGTACGCCCATGGACTTCCTAATTAAACTTGCTTCTCCGTTTGAAATAAAAGAATATGTTCGAAACAATTTGCCCCTAATTTTTAGTCGGCGCGACGACCTGGAGTCACTGGGCTATGTGCTGATGTATCTAATCCGCGGTTCGCTGCCGTGGCAAGGAATTAAGGTAAGTGGCAGTTTTCACTTGCATCGCTACTTCCCCATTATATATCTTCCACTGCGCGGCTGCATATACAGGCTGGCTTATAAATTTTTGAGCAAATATTTTTCACATTTTTAATCATAATTATTGATCAATCTTAGTGAACGTTTATGTATGGCTTTGAGTAACTATTAGGCTTTAGATGTCAACTATTGAACCTCACAATATACTCGTCACTTTTGCATTCAAATTAGTCAATGCAGCCTTCAAACTAAATGGAGAGATGAAGAAATTGAATGCAAGAGTGATGCATCGGAATGAACATGTGATAAATTATGATGAAAAAGTCTCTAAAATAACGTCTGATTTCACAACTGACAAATGCAATCGAAATTTATATTTTTCTTGTAGCGCGCGTGATAGTTGGTCAACACTTACTCTGCCAACACAATCCTGTCCCTCATAAATTATAAATTCAGTAGTCTTTCATCCTTAACCGAATCTGAAACGCTGTCTACATACAACCAATGCTGCTTCATAGGCTGCGACAGCGAAGCAAAAGTACGAGAAGATTAAAGAAAAGAAGTGCGTAACACCGGTGGCGTGGCTGTGCGACGGTTACCCACCCGAGTTCGCCACCTACATAAACTATTGTCGCAGTCTGCAGTTCGAAGAGCGTCCCGACTACGCCTTTCTACGGCAGTCGTTCGCCGGTCTGTTCAAGGCGCTCGATTACAAGGTGCGATGCGCTTTATAGTCGAGAATTTCCTATAATTAACGCGATTGAAAAGGCAAACTGCTTCGGAAGTCGATAGCGCTTCTTTCTATTAATTTACGCGTGTAAGAACGATTATTATTCTTTGGCGAAAAACGGTGTTTTCACACTGAAAAGTGAGCTCATATTTGCCAACTACGGTGCCTGACGAAATTTCTTGTTACTATTCTAATAATAACGACTATTAAATGTCACTGCAGTTTATCGGTTTAACTCTCCGACTCATACATACATTATAGCGCGATTTCATGTTCGATTGGACGCTGCTTCAGCAGGGAAAGATTGAAAAAATGCAGAATTTGGAAGGCCGCAAGCATGGCCGTTGATCTGGTCTTGATTCAGGATGATACTGGTTGATATGAGCAGCGCACTTGATGTTACGCGTTTGCCGTTGCGTGTTTGAATAGTAAGCTGTACGCGTCTTGAAATGTCTGTTTCGGCGCTTTTGCATGAAATGTGTGTATATCGTTTTGCCAATAAATGTTGAAAATTTAATAACGAGCAAGGCTACAATTCGCGGGCAGCAATCGTAAATTTTGGGTGGGGTACGATGAAAAGTGAAGCTACTGTAAGAAAATCTCGAGTTTAGAAGAATTACCATAAAGTTTTGCGCAAATTTTGTCTTCTATCCCTGCCTCTTAGCTCTTCGGTACTAGCTTCGTGTCAGTTTGATGATACAATCAATACACAAAGTATAAATAGGCTGCATCCGTCTTGTCATCAGTAAACTGTATTCTTCTCTACTTTCCTCAAATTGATACTGCGGCTTCAGATATTCAATTGCCATTTCTCATGATCTGACTGTTAAATAAGGAAATTTATTGATTTCTGCAATGAAATTAAAGCATAAAGAGTTAAATGGCGGGTTTTTTGAATGCTTTGTTGTTCGTTTAATTTTAAATATTGCCCTACTTTGGCAGTTGGTTGTTGACGAAGTAGTGAATGAACCCACAAAAGTGGCCCACTCCATCAAAGTCCGGGCGTTGAAAACAAACATTACATTCGTAAATATTCTTATAGTATGACACTCTCCAGTTGCACAGCGGGGTACAGAGAAGCATTGAAAAACGGTATGACTGTCTCAATTTGTACGGTGTTTTCTACTATTGAAATACTGATTCCTTGTTATCTATACAAGTCTGATTAAGATAATCCTGTTGCCATCTGTTATCTGGTGAAATGTAGTTAGGCAATCGATGGCGATTCTCTGGGAAAAACGGTAACCCTCACATCCCGATCAGGATATACTTCAAGTCGAGGTACAAGACGATACTACAAGTAGATCATGCCGACTCATTGGTCGTGAAGCGATCGAAAAGTAGTATAGCGACATCAAATAGTTCCATAGGACAGAGAGTAATCGAAAACAAAACGGCACTTTGTACTATTACAATATTTGCGACATTGACGTGACGACTAATTGACATAGAGAAGAAGTGCACCGTGCCTTGGTCTTTGCTTTTTATTCAAAGCTGTTGTAACCACCGCACTATCTCTAGCAGTCAGCCGACCGATTGTGAACTTTGACACTTAAGTAGCATTGAGATAAGAAACGTATGGTGCGATTGTATAGACGCATTATGCTTTATTACACTCGACGGTGCTCTTACTGCACGGCGTCGCAACACCGCTCTGTAACCGATCATGTCGACGTAAGTTACTTTTAATGACGTTTTTTCACGGTTTAACATTCTTTTTATCTTTCAGGAACTCGGAGTATCAGCCTCTAATCGACGATTCTGAGCCGAGGAAGGTGCAACCACGGTGGGTTTCTTTTTGACGAATGTACAATTGAATTTTGATTTAACAGATTGGAGAGCAATTAACTAAAATACTCTTATATCTAAATATCATTATGTGTGTTGTTCTAGAGTCGTTGAATAGTAAGTATTAGTAGTTAGATGGCAAGAGAAAACGTCCGGTTCGCATTTTTAGTATCGCAGATAAATTTTATTTACTTGATAGCATCGTAAACTAAAACTGTTATGCTTAGAGACAATTGAGGAGTGAAGTTTTGTACCCTCGGCCTGTGAGCTATTTCACGAAACTCTTGCCATTTCATTTGCGGTATAGGAGAGGAGTTGGTCGATTGTCACGTGCAGTGGGAATATCTCGCGTCCATATCAAAACTGACCACTGAACGCATTCTCAACACTTGTATAAGAATAAATATTTGGTATATGCTACTTTTTTGTGTATGACCATTCGAATATATCGACTTGTCCTTCTTTTTCGATGGGCACTGCCGCAAGAGTACGATTCG
>NIUQ01003608.1:0-16833 GCA_002796945.1 Plectus sambesii
TATATAAGCTGGCGGCTAAAATTTACTGAATTGATGGCGAGAAGTGTTACAATTCAGTGAAGTAATTCACATGTGTGCTACCTATGCTTTGAAAACATGGTAATTGAAAAGGGATACTGACACTGAAAGGGGTACAGAGAGAGTGCTGGTAATTACTTCGGTGAACTGATAACGCAAAACCACTTCAGTATGGGCACTTATGGCCGAGTGGTTAAGGCGATAGACTCGAAATCTATTGGGGTCTCCCCGCGTAGGTTCGAATCCTACTGAGTGCGAAACTTTTTTAGTTCTTGGTCCCTTTAGGATATGGCAGCATGCAGTGCGGAGCATGCAGTACCCGCCGCCATCAAATCGCTGCAGTGAAACTCGGATAAGTGCACATCGATCCGGCGAGAAAATTGTGTGCACTTATCTGGGTTGGGATCATGTACAAAACATAGGGCGAAAAACATTTGGGGCATAGAAAAGCTTCCAAAACCTGTGCTCCTATCCGAGTTGTGCATTTATCCGGGTTGTGAACTTATCCGGGTTTCACTGTATAACGACGACTGTGAAATCTTGCAATAACTTCCTAATCTTCTCAATCAAACCTGACCCTTACTTTTGCTCAGAGTCAAACGTACACAAATTATTAATCTCGTCATGCCGAACTTATCTAAGTCTACATCATAAATCAGGGACTAGAAAACTTTCAATTAACTAGCAAGCTCACAGATCAGCTTGACGAGCTGTTTTTAATTCAGCGCATTTAAATGATACAATGATCATGACTCTTGGTGATTGCTTTGTGTGATGAAACTATATTACTGACCGAGTACCAAAATATGTTTTCCAAGTCAAGATTGAGGAAAAATCAAAAGGGGCGAAATTTTAATCTGTGACCTATAAATTTAATTTGGTTTGAATCCAAGGGAGTATTAACAGAACAGGCAATTATTAAAAGATCTTTCTTTTTACAACTTTATTTATTACGACTCTCCGTACAACGAAATGGCCGTGGAATTTGGAAAATGCCTAAAAGAATATGCCGAACGTTTACAGTCTATACAGGTGAGCTCAGTTTTCTTTGTCCAAAAGAATTAGTTCTTCAAGTGTAGCGTTTTTTTAAAAATTTTTTGGACGACCTAAGCTAAAAAATTTCGCACTCAGTAGGATTCGAACCTACGCGGGGAGACCCCAATAGATTTCGAGTCTATCGCCTTAACCGCTCGGCCATAAGTGCTGTTGTTTGTGTAAGAAGCGGAAGTGCGCAACGTTTCGATATTCGTAAATATGAAATGAGTAGTGCGATAAAGGAGCGCGCGCAACCGACCACCGAGCCGTTGCGACGTAAAAATTTTGGTGGAGGAGCTTATTCGCTGGTGATCGGTGCATTGAACATCGCCTGAACCTGGATCAGAGTTGGCGGGACGAAGGGGAGATAAAGGCTCATCAACCTACCTTAAAACTCTCTCTGTTTTAGACAAGCTGTACAGGGGAGCTATTTCGAAAAAATCCAGCGCTACACTATTTTAAGTATAGAGAGACATTATTTCTGTCCTGCGGCAAACGGTTTGGGAGATAAACAATATTATCACTGACCAGAACTAAAAGATTTTAATGAACGTGTAATTTATTGAAGAATTCCTGAATGTGTGACGCAGTAATCGTCAGACTTCTTATATCGAACGAGTCCAAGATCCCACCGATTGGACCACTCTGCGATGAGAACCGCCGAATTTCGAAAAATAGGGGCCCCCCTAAGGCGGATCCCTGAAAATTTTCCAAATTGACGCCATACAAATTTACGTCGAGCGAACCCCAGCGATCTACCCGTCAGTGATATCGTATTTAGCGTTGATACTCAGCTAGGAATTGCACTGTGGTGTGACGGGTAGATCGCTCGATTTATCCTCACGTTANAGATCTACCCGTCAGTGATATCGTATTTAGCGTTGATACTCAGCTAGGAATTGCACTGTGGTGTGACGGGTAGATCGCTCGATTTATCCTCACGTTACAAATTTCCCAGATCTCAACTTTCGAATGCGCGCTTGCTCAGGGAATTCGGATCACCCTGCGCTGGGATACATCGATTTGAAATGTGGGAGAATTACTTTGAAGTATATTCTGCTAAAAATTTTGGCTCTTTTTGTTCGTCTTCTCGATTCATGTGCCGCGTCAAAAGCGAAGCTATATGCTCATCATCAGACGCAAACTGTGACAGCCTTTCAAAATGTCTTTTACTTTTTCGCATTATTTGTGTTAGTACAAACTCTAAGTCGTTCAGCTAGGTTATAGGGATATGCTTCAAAGCGACCACAATTCTGACTAGTACGCGATGTGGGACTGGCTCATGATGAGTGTTCATATCACAAGAAATATATGCACAACATCTCACATATTTGCAATGAGTAATCACTAATATTCCAACATAAAAGATCTATCTTTTCCGAGTTCTTCAGTTTGTGCACAGCTTGGGTATCAAATATTTATGCCGAAACCAAGGTCGAACATTCTTCGAATACTTTTAATTTTGTAACACAAGAGTGACAGAATAGTTAGCACATTCATTCTCGGTAATCATGAAGCAAGCGCTGTCCATACCGGAATTCCTCGAAAATAAGCCCGGACCTATTTTCGAGAAAAAGCAGCACGAACTTAAATGTCTTTGGCTAAAATGCGTTCAGGGTCACTATTCAAAAAAGCTGTAGTAAAGGGGCACGATGGGAGCGTACTTTGAGAACTGCGTATACTAGAGTTACTGGATACTTTTGCAGGTACAACTCGATTATGGTCTCAAGTTCATTGAGAATTACAATGCATTTTGTTAAATTCGCCTTATCGCGGTACTTTTGTTTTGAATGCTAATTATCAAAGCACAAGGGTTTGGTTAAGGACATGGTGTAAAGAACAGAATCAGAAATGAGCTATATTTGAAGCAGAAATGGATCCTTAGTCTACGGTGATAAAATGCATTACCAAATCCCGGGAATAATTTGAGATCATAAACGGGTTTAGTAACTCGTGAATCTTGCGAATTGTGTTGGACAGTTAATTTTGTGGGTATTCAAAATGTCTATACCAAACTCATGATTCGTCTCGTAATCAAATTTTGCGTCTCGATTTGTTCGTGAATAGTGGCTCTTCTTTTGCCGGCGCGTATTGATTGCATCTTGGCGTCATATCCGACCATCATCAGTTCCGAGACGTAACCAATTATTTGTCTCCAAGCACTGAGAAACACCACTTTTTCATCCAGGTCTTCAAATAGTAATCCTTGAAGCAGCTCGATAGCATTCGACTGCCATATATCCAAGAACGCTGGCTTAAAGCCATACTGGGCGTAACTCGCGTGGACCGCACCGATGTCGCGCGCGTCGTTCGCTACCAGCACGCTATCCAAGTTGTTGTCGAATATTTGACGGGCAAAGAAATCCCTTACTCCCATCGCCATTCGCTCCATTTTCGCGGACACCAAGAACTCGCTCGTTGCGTTACCGTCCGTCTGACAATATCGAATGTTACTCAAGCAAAATATCACTTGTCATCTAGCACCAAGATTTGCATTTGAGAATGTTTTGGGAGGGGAATTTTTTACTGAATTTTTTCACAACTTTTATTGTATCATAAATGTAAGTAATAACTACTTACGTCTGAAAATGAAGGTCCTAAAATACTTTTAAAATACTAATTTGGAACACGAGCAATATTTAATAGTGACACGATTAATCGAAAAAATGACGACAAACAATGCTTCACCTGACAGCCGGCGGCGATGACGTCATTCATTTTGGGGCTTTGATTAACGCTGAACACCATAGTGGTGTAAAACAAGTCAGGTTTCTGCGCAAGGAGCGTGGTTGTCCAGTGATTCTTCACGATTTCTTTTTGCTTCTCGCTGAGATCGAGTTGGCATAGCGGTTCAAAATGAAAAGGAACCATGTTGACGCTGAAGGCGAAGACGTTTCTAAGCGACTTTTCAACGGTCGATGGTTCTCTCGCAGCAGGAGAAATAGACGCTCGTCCCCTTCGTTGACGACTTTGACAGCTACCCATGACTGTCGAGCACTAAATATTCATTACACTATATAAATGAAAAACCGATCAGTCGCCCTTTTTTAGAATTCCAAGAATAAATTGCGAAGGCTGGTTATCTTTTAAATACTACTGCAAATATGTCTGAACTCAACACGATTTCATTGATCTTTTTTTGCGCCTTGTTTGTACTTTTGATAGAAAATGATGTGCAGAAGCAGTCAGATCAAAAATCACAATGGAGAAGGTTATTTACAAGGTACTTATACCCGCCGATATATGAAATTGGGATCCCGCTAATAATTAATCTTTCTAGTAATAGCTCGAGACGGTATCATACACCCACACCATTCTACCTGCGGCAACGCAAAACCTTGGTATATTCCGGAGAGAGTGGTTTTCAAGATCGATGTTTTCCGAGCCGATCACCCGCAACACAATCGTACCTTATGAACTACGCGTCAAATATATCCTTCCTTTTTCACTTCTCTTCAATCGAGGTTAATTGCTCACGTCGACGAGTAACGCTAACCTAGTCATTAGACATTCCTAATTGCCGCCATTGAATTCGCATACTCAGATTGGAGGATTATTTTTCTATATGAAATGGTTGCAGGATTTTGCATGACTCTGTCATTGTTTGAGAACAGAATGTGTGAACGAAATATTTGCGTTGCACTATCATTCAGTTCTCCTAAAGAACTATCAAGCAAGTGGAGAACATGAAAACTAGCGAGTTTTGTTGTGCAGCAGACTTCATAATGCACTCTTGGTAATCGTATGGTACGCTCAGTACGTGTATATTTACGCCTAACTGAAAAGAAAAATATTAAGTGACACTTATTAATCACGAACTATTAGTTGTTATTGTGCATTTCTTGAGGGTAAATAAATCGATTATAATCAGCATGAGCATATCCGCGATCTTTGGATTAAAGTATCGGAGATTTTCGCTGCAACTGGTTGCCTATCCAAGATATTTCTATGAAACATTATTCGGTGTATCGACACCGTTACCATATCAATTTATCCTTTGATTATCGATTAAAGTACCGATACCAATTATATATGCTGTTAATAAGTTATAACAAAAGCGGTGTTATCCGCCGTGTTAACGATACATTGTGTTAACGAAGCAACATCGATGTCTTTGAGTTGGTACTGCAGTATCATTTTGAAGGGGTGTCAAAGTGGTGGGGGAATGGACAAAATGCGATTTGAGGCAGACATGGCTACTTTGTCATAGCTTAGGCATACATTTTGTGCGATCCACGTGAGCTGTTCGCTTTCCAATCGCGTCGTTCTAGTGAAAATTGGACAGAAAAGCATGAGTAGGAAATTTGGAAACCTTATACCGGCAATATTTCGTACATGAAAAAATTTTCATTTTTGTCGTCAAAAGGGCATATTTCGATGTGCATCAGGTGCATTGGGCCGCTGTAGGAAATCAAATGGCCGCTAATTTTTCGTCGCCAAGAGCATCGTTACGAGACGAGACAGTGCTCTGTCTACTACTGCATCAATTTAGTTTTTACGAGCACGCAAAAGGGTAGTCAAACTTTAACGAGCATAATAACACCGCCAACGCCGCCAAGAAACCTGACGGGTTATTTTGGTCGAACGTCATTAGCAACAACCTGCATGTTGACAATCATTAGGCTTATGCATGTGTTGCGTTCTGCCACGCTCAACAGCAGTCTCCATCAGAATTGAAAACACTCTCACTAATGACAGTGTAGTAAATCTTTTTTCCTGTTCGCGGTTATATGAAGTTTTTATCATAAAAACTGTAAGAGATAGCAGGACGCACATATAATATATAAATGAATATCATCAATCCAACAGATAATGTATGAGTTATGATTGCTGTCACATTATTTCAAGTGTTTTCCTACCGTTCGCCGCTATTGGTACTGTTATCTGTGCGATTATCATCAATAGCATCTTGCAAATTTGTGACATTTGTTTTATCCAAAGAGCTGCTCTCCTTCTTCTTCTCAGAGCGAACGAGTTGCATAGAGGAGTCGTATCCGATCATCATAAATTCCGAAATGAATGAGATCATAAGCCGCCAAGCATCGATGAACAGCTCCTTCTCTTTCTCGTCATCAAATTTGAGTTTCTCTAGCAAAAGTAGTGCACTGTTCTGCCAAATGTCCAGAAAAGCGGGCTTGAACCCGTACTGAGCGTATCTAGCGTGGACGCCTCCGAGTTCGCGCGCCTCTTGTGAAAGAATGGCGGAATCCAAATCGTTGACAGTTATTTGTCGATCAATAAAGTCGCGCACCCCTTTCGACATTCGATCCAATTTCGGCCATTGCGTTAGATCACGCACGCAGTACATCTGACACGCTATTACTTCATTCATCTTTGGACTTTGCTGAATACTGATCAACATGACTTTGTGGAAATAGTCGGGTCGTTGAGCCAGAAGAGTCTTTTTCCAGTGCTCCTGTAAGATCGCTTTCTGCTCTTCAGTCAGATCGAGCGACGGTGTCGTCTCCAAGCTTGCAAAATTAAAGGTCACAGCGCTGATCATGCTGGCTATTGAACTTTGAATGAACGACGACTTGCGAACGTTCGACGCCGTATCGCCCGACGGCTTGCACGCCGCTTCCGGCGAAATTGAAGACTTGGAGGGCGTCGAATTGCAGCAGCCCATAACTGGCAGATTGCAGTCGAAGATGCGCAATCGTTCACAATTTAAAAGTCAGAATATTGTACTTCTGCAATGATATCACCGCTTAGTTACTCAAACGACAGTCTTGACACGCAAATGCTACTCGCGGCGAGTAATTGTAAGCAGCCTAGATGGCTTCTCTACGTAATTCAGGGATTTCGGTCAGCAGAATGCGTGGGTACTGGGTTCAAAATCTGTGCAACTTATCGACGCAGTCAGTTTAACACTCCAGTGCTTAATGCGACTGGCGGACTGCACTGACGCGAAGATTATAGCTAATCGCAAGGAAGACAAGAACACTGACGATATGGACACCCACGCAGTACTGAATCTCTCCAAAGCGGAGTTTCTATGTTGGGACGAGCGATCTGCTGCCCGCCGCATACCGCAAGCAAACTTCCAAGCGTTGCAACATTCGAATTGTTGCAGCATTCGAAACGTGCGATCCAACCAAGCATTCCGCTGTCGCATGAAACCATGAAACTTTCCGTTTACCTCTCTGCACCCATTTTTTTCGTTTATGCGCCAAGGAATCTATTTCACAGAACATTTGCAAGCTTCTAATTTTGCAACTCTAAAATTGTAATAGCTTTATGAAGTAGGCAGAAAAGCCGAAACTAATGTCATGTTCGTTATCCTTTTTTCATATAGCATCTGCATAGCGTAAAACGAAAACGAATTTTATCGATTTATCGGCGCTCGTTTAGAGAGCGACTATATGTTACAGGTTTGTCACAATTATACTAAAATAACCTACTATGCACTCACTGACAGATGACCCGATAATTTCGTCTTTGGCGCTTCCTGATATTCGATAACCCGATATTTCGTTTTTAATTTTCGCTCTAATTGGTGCCAAACTGAAAAAGGAATGGTGAGCAGCATGAATATCGTTTTGGCTTTTGTGCGCCAAAACGAAAAAGCGACATAAATAAAGGTAGACGGGCGGGAAATACTCTTGAAGACGCAGTCGTGATGCAGCCAAGGCAATAAGACAAGTCATAAAGACGCGGTAAGGATATGACTGAAGCCATCGTCGCATATGAAGGAAGAAGACAGCGACTTACGCGTATTAAGTGAAGAAATGAAAAAGATAAAAGCTCGGTAAACGCATACTTTCCTCATTGCGTGGCTGCCTTTTGACCTTTTTGTTGACTTTTATTACAATGGGTGGGTTTCACATCGCGTACTTTAGCTAAAGTCGGACTTAAAGCAATGACAAAGGATAGGCCTTGAATCCGACTTTAGCTAAAGTACGCGATGTGAAACCGGCCCAATGTCCTAACAACGCGACTCCTGCTAGAGGGACGATCTACGTGCCGAAAGTCACGAGTATAATAACGTCAGCGAGCTTAGCGGGAAAACTGCCGAGCTGTGTCGTACTGTCCGATATGGTAACCATGGAAAACACGCTGAAACAGATTCTCTGAACGAAAGGCTTGCGCCTGATCTAATCAGGCAATATCTGAGTTATTTGAGCGACAAGAAAGGTTCGATGCAATTTGCTGCCTAGAATTATTAAGTGCAATGTAGCATAGCAAGTTTCACAGCGCTTCTTCTCTTTCGCTATCGCCTATAAAGAGCAAATAAGCGACCACCTCATACTGCCATCCATCCGATTAGTACATGAAAAACCTGGAAAAACAGGAATCAGATATGCTTCCTCAGAGGGTTTTTTACAATGCGACAGCAGTACTAACGAAAGAAATATTCTCCACTAAACATGCCTTTATTGACTCGTTTTCTCAAAATTCAGTCCCTTGGGCCTATTTTTACGAAGATTCGAAGACATATATAAGACTGAACAATCTTTTCAAATATGCTACAAAGTGTGGCGTTGAGCAAGTTCAAATAAACAGCACAAAAATATTTAGCACTTCTTAAAAGCAAACCTCAGGCTTGGAGGGAATAATCTCAAAGATAACGGCACACTCTGAGAGAGAGTTTCGAGATAGCGCCAGTACGATTCATCGCGAGCAGCGTCCGTCAAACTGCGCGTTTCATCAGCACTAGGATAGTTAGTGAACTCTAAGTGAAAGACAAGGTATAATTTGCTACGATTGACGTCGCTAAACGTGTTGCTTTCCCAGCCAAAACAAAGTCTTCCCAATTGGAAATAGAGCTACAATTGAGTTCTTTCCTCACGTCTCGATTGCCAGGCATTCAGTGAACACTGATGTCTATCCCGCTCTTGGCCTTTCTTCGTTCCCCACAAATACAATAATAGTGCGCATTGAATGGACAAACTGAAACTGAATTAAATATATAGATTACGAGTATCCACATACAAATTGAAAGCGCGCGTCGACCACAAGTTCATTTTGGAAGCTCGTAATACTACTCAACACGCAAAGACGAGAGAGAAACTATTCTAAAGTAAGTGGAAACTGATTTTAGTGGTTTTGTAATGGGCATCGAGTTCCACAACAGCAGCTCGTCGCAATCTCACGCCTAGGCACCATTGAGTGAGAGAAAGATATATAAATCTGCATACTAAAGCAGGTTTAAACCGTATATCGCTCGATGATTCACCGGCGGTTTAGACACCCTAAACACTGTATTTTCCCTTTATTTATGAAGATGCTTTCCTACCAGTTCGGTACTAAAGTAAATGATGCGCTAAATATGTGCAGTTTAATAATCCTCTTAACTGATCTATTAATTAGAGCATTTTAAAGGTTCCTGTGCCCATGCAGATGCGCACCTGAGGAGGGCGATTTGCGCCATTTTTCACTTTCCGTTTGAAATCAACTCCGCGTACAGGACAAATCCCTCTTCTAATTCGAGTTTGCAGCTTTGTCATCAAAAATGAACTATGCCCAAATGTCAAGCGGGATCAATAGATCACCTTCACCTTGAATAACTTTAATGCTGTTTTCGAGTAATTCATTATGAATATCGGACTTTTATCGACAATGAATAACGCCACAACGTTTAATGGCAACCATTGTAGCGAGTTTTTTTTGTTTAATGCTGTTCATATTAGTGACGCTTAGGAAGCTTAGGAATATGCCCACCCTCTCTTCGAAGCTGAAAAATTCCTTCTCTTTATGCGTCTTACAAGGGATCGTTTAGGACTAATCCAAAAAGCCGCCATGAATGCGTACAGAAAACTGAATGAAACTGAATTCCATGTGCAAATCCAAGAAATATTAAGCTCAGAACTCGGAGTATTGAGCTATCACATAAAGCAATGTCAACGCTTATCATTGTCATCACCACTTTATGATATGCATAATTGAGAATCTCGTTCAAATCGTTGTTCGGGTCTCAGTTTTTGCATTTGACAAAGTGAAGACTATGCTGCGAATTGACTATTTGATGCTGAGCGTTCAGAGTTCCATCGAGTAGGGCCCAAACAGAAGAGCGCGGTTTTTGTAACGCATTGATACTTGAATCCTCGTTGTTACTAATATCGATGGCGACGCGCACGCGGATGCCGTGGGAGAATCGACATTCAGGTTCGAATTCGGTCGCGTATTCGGGTCGATTGGCACATTTCGCAAAACTATGCCGCAGTCGGCCTTGTCGACACATCGCGGATGGCATCAGGTTCCGACGCTGACGTCGATTCATAGTCTGATCGCCAGCGAGTTTTTCAGCGCCTTCAACTACGCATTGAGTAGGAAGTATCGATCGGCTGGCTTCATCGTTTCAATTATGGGACGGTTAAAGTTAATTGCGAGAGAAGGAGCAAAGATCCCATACAGTTATGCGCGACTGCCCAGTCTCCCGCCCTTTGTGAAATCACTTATTTGTATTCAGCTGATTGGTAAACAGCTCGAAGATGGGACTAGCAGGTGCGGCGCTCGGAATGGTCAGCGGAGCTGCTATCTTCGTCGCTCTTCTAAGAAACTCATTGCGAAATGGCGATCTCATACAGGAGCGGTATTTTACTCGACCTCGGCCAATTATTGCTCAGTTTGTAAGGTAAACAATATTTTTAAATTCACAATGGCTGACAAAAGCTGCAGGGCTGCCGACTTGGATGAGGAGGACAATGATGACGACTGAGGTACTTTCTCGTCATTGACGCTGAAGAATTTGCTGTTTTGCCTGGAAGACGCTTTTGCGACGTAATTGAATGCGATGCACTTCGATTGTACAGTTGTTGGCATTTTCTGTTTTTCATCGGCTTAACATTTCGATAATACATGCGCTGAGCTTCGTTTGTAATAGTACTCTCGCTTGTTGAAACTGATACGTGCTATGCCGTTGCAAGAAAGAATCGTGGTAAAAATACGTATTGAAACTCCGTAAGAGCATAAAAACGACGAGGCAACAAAGAGTGACACGTCCTTATATCATTGACTCTGCTGAGAAACTAATACAGCACCGCTAGCTATTCGAAGCGTTCCTCTCAAGTAGAGCGGTCCCGCACTAGAGATTAAACGAGCGAATTGCCTGCTAAATGTTTTGCTGTTTGTCGCGTTGCCTCGGCAATATGACGATATTTGCCTTGCATCCCTCGATAACAACATTTATTGCTCGACAATGAATGAAGAGGTATATTTCATCAAACTATTTCATTTGCATAATTAGGGAATAGCGAGAGCGGTAAATTATCAGAAAACTGTAAATATCCCAGAAATTCGCAAATCAGCGCGCTAATAATGCTGCAGTTGCAGAACTGTACTTAATATTGACTCGCCAAGATTTAAACAGATCAGGGAAGTTGTAGTAATCTGCAATCACAATTTCTTCGTCAGCGAAAACTCGGCATAAGGAACATCATAGTACCTATTAATACGACACAGTAACTTCGTGTACAACTTTGTGGAATCGAAGTTATAATAGTCGAACGGCGACTACGGCTAAATCATTAAAATAAAATAAAATGCAATCGAACGAATTCGCATTATATAATCCAGTGCTTAAAGAACAAAGAACATCAAATCAAAGAGCAGTGTGTTAAAGTATTGTTTGTAATCGGTATTAGTAGTAAACGTATTTCGCTTGACTACGACACAAGTTGCTCTTCGCGCGTGAGCCTTATACGTTGGGAGGCGAAAACATCACTTAATGTCAATGATGACGAAATTTAGACGATGAAATTTACATGTAGAATCCAATGCCGCAGCTTCAACTCAGACGATGAAATAGAATACATAGTGACGGGGAACCTTTGATTGGCGAAAAAAGTTTTAATGACATTAAATGCATTTGCAGCAGTTTCTGTGGACGCATATGAAAGTTTCAGTTTCCCAAACATCACCATATTTTTATTGCCTTAGTGCTAAAAATAAAAGAGCTAGTACATTTCGAAAATTGCTTTCCAAACGTTACCGGAGCTTACTTTATTTCCGCAACAGTATCAACAGTGATGAAAGTCAGAATAACCGCAAACTGGAGTAATTCTTCTCGATGCGTTAATATGCTTTAAGAGCGTTGCACAAATGAAAAATGATGGTTGGAGAGAATGACAAGAATAATCTTTTTAATACCATCCTTTCATAAAAATTACGTATTAGCTGAAAATATTGATCATTTAGGATGCCACCAGCTCATTCCACGTTTCGCGACTAGCGACGCTTGCGTCAGGTACGCGAAGAAGATCGCTCAGAAAATAGTGTTCGAGTCGTTGTTTCGAAAAATTGTTGTTTATACGGTTTGACGTCGTTGCAATAATTATCTATGTAATTTATTTTAACTGTTATCATTCAGAGCTCATGCAGAGCGCATATGGTCATTTTCCACGTTACGCGACCTCGTTTCTCGAAGCCGCAATTGGATTGGAATCAACAGCTTTGAGAATATAGCTTACTGCATGAAATATGCTCCGGTATAATTGGTGGATAATCCTTTGGCTAACAATCAGCAGTAAGTAACATAATTATTTAATTGCGTTGGATTCGGAAGTACTACAACTGCGCCATACAGTCACAATTCTGTTGTAGTCAGTATTGTTTTAATAAGTTGTCATTGTGATTACAACGTAATGTATTCTAAATGTTGCAACTGCCGGGAAGTGCACTGATAGGCACTATATGATGTCACGTGACAAATTGGCCTGCTTACGTCACAGCATCAATCATTTATCGTACTTTAATCAGTCGTAATGAGAAAATTTCAATTACTAAAGTTTCATGGTATCGAGCCTAATGCACCAAATATGTTCGAACAAATGCTTTAATGCGATATTGACTAGCAATCAACGATTAGATGTTTCTGAGTGATATTTGTAAGGTTAACTATCGCGGAGTCTCGTTCAAGTATGATTTTTGTACTAACTTGCTTCCTGCTGGATCATCGGCCAGCCGCACTGAGACCCGTTTCATAAAACCAATGCAAAAGCATAATTGAGGGAGACACAAGCTCGGTTGTGGTAGCAAAAACAGGAAATTACTAGAAAATGATCAATCGCCGTGCTAACAATACTGTATTAGCAAAAAGTTACATGAAGTAAGTCTCTGCCTCTATCCCTTTCTTTGGTGAATTACTAATGACTGAAGCAATTTTATTTTCTCAGGTGTTATTCATTTGACCGGCGCATGTTCGGAGCATGCAATGCTAAAGGCGTTGTTTGAGGACTACAACAAAAAAGTACGACCCGTCAAAGACCGAACAACTAAAACAGTTCTCCAGGTTCACACCAAAATTGACAGCATTATTTCAGTTGTAAGTCGATAGAAGTACCCAGCGGAGCGGTAGCGATAGATGGGTCTCTGCTATATATCAGGCAATTTTATGCAGACTTTTGATATCGCTTTATTTAGAATGAACAGGATGAATCGATAGACCTCGTCGTATGGACAGCGTTAACATGGCACGACGAGTTTCTTCGATGGAATGCAATTGACTTCGACAATTGTTCTTCTATCTTCACATTAGCAAGCGAAATTTGGCAACCTGATTACGTTATTGTTAACATGTAAGATATTTTCACACTGATATTCAATTTTCGACCAGTTTTCAACGTTTGTAAAAGTGATGCATGAAGAACAGTTTCCAAATGACAGACACAATTTTTGCTTTTACTATCTTATTGTTGCAGTCTTACTACATATTATCGTATCTTACCGATCGGAAACAGGGCGATGAAACTGCCAAGTGACCCAGCACAGGTCGACTATTACAAAAAATGAATTGTGTTCTCAGTAATATTTGCAGGTCGGCCGGGGCTGCTCCATGAGCATCGCAGTTAGTTGTCTGGAGGAGGGTAATTTCTGTACTTTGCTCCGCGATGTATTTTACTTCAATATTATGACCTTGATCTTTCGACCGGAAATCTTTATTCCAACCCTTAATCAGATGTACAATCACACATACAGTTTAAAATTTTCTTTGAACACGTTTCAAATCAAATTCAACATTCACACTATACTTTACATAACCGCTCCAAATGTCCAAGATCATGCAAGAGTATAAAATCTTGACTCTTGAAACAGAAAATATCCCACACTGCCCAACTCCAGCCAGAAGGAATTATTTTAATGTTGATTATATAAAGAGGTGCCCATTTTATTCCAGGAGCATCCAGTTTGTGAAAAGAGTGCAGTTTGGTTTGAAAAATGTTAAGTTAATAGCGCCAATGATACAAATGGACACTCCTTCCAATATAGGATTCTTTGAATAATATTTTCAGACTGGATAGCGTACCGCTAGTTTCCAGTGATATTCTCTACGTATATATTGAAAGTAATGGTTCAGTGCTTTTGTGGCAGGGATCGCATTTGACACTTAGATGCCCTATGGATATAACTGCTTTTCCCTTCGACACACAGACATGCAAAATAAGGGGATCTATCTGGTCGTACGACAGCAAGCAGATATATCTTACACTAGCTGATCAAGAATCGGCTATGACAGATATTCAAACGGTAATCAAATCTTTTAAATTTCATCCAATATTAACGCACAACGATTGAATTCATTAGTGTGCGTCTCTATAGACATCTCTGGGCTGCTTATGGATTCTAACACGAACTTAAGATAGCGAGATAAGCGGGGTGCACCTTATCTCTATTAATTCCGTTCTGATTACATACGCTTCAGAGCAGGACGTGGGGGTCCGGGATGGTATGCGCCCCTTTTCCTCAGATTGGTTCTCAAGATTGAGATTTGAAATCTGAGGGATGATCCAGAAAATACGAACGTTTTACGAACTTCTCTCAAGTTTTTACGCGGATAAGCAAAAGCAATATTTGAAAAGACGGCCAGCAAGTCGAGGATCTCTTTTGGATAAGCACCAGATAGAATGATGTTATGAATCGGGGGGGGGCACCCCCAACACCCCTCTTATCTCCCCCATGCGCCGACCGATGCCCTCTTATGCACTGGACCAATAATTGCAAATCTTCCTTCGATTTAGTTATTTATTTGCTCGATAAGTATTCTCAAGCACTTACGGATGCTGTTTTTTCCTCTCAGGATTTAGTCTTCAATCACGTTTTCCTGACCTTGCCCGCTGCAAACTTTCGCAGTCTGCGAGCGAAGCCTTAAAAAATGAAAATGAGCTGCGCCCAAGAGCGCATTTTGTTCCAGTACTTCAACCCTCCGATATTTTGGTAAAGTACAATCACAATTATCGAAATACGCAGATCATCTCATAGCATAAGAACGAACGGCGAGTCATCCACTGGCGAACAGGCCACCGGCTGAGACGCTGACTTGAATTAGTCGCTCATGAATTTCTCGCTTAATTATAAAATTTTTCTAGTAACATGCTCTTTTTTCAGGCTTCCGCTGAATTTGAAACTCTTTCATTTGAGGGCAAAACGGTCAGTAAAACCGAAGCCTTTACAAATGAAACTTACTCAGAATTGCACTATGACTTGAAATTGAGGCGTCGACCAGAATATTACATTTATGTTCTAGTGGTACCCTCGTTTCTGCTTACCTCACTTTGTATCATTGGTATTTTCACGCCGAATTCAAACACGGGCGACAGGAACGAAAAGATGACATTGGGACTGACAACGTTGTTATCGATGGCCGTTATTTTGAATATAACAGCCGACGCAATGCCAAAAAGCGCAAAAGGATTACCACTGCTAGGTAATAATTTTTATGTCTAATAAATCAAAGCTCTCTTTTAAGAATAATAAACTGAGATCGAGCATCGTAATAAAAACCGATTTCTTTGTCTTACTAATCGTTATAGGACAAGCAAGAATTCGGTTAACAAATGCATTGGAAAGCCTTTCGGAATATTCGTGTTTTTTTCGAGGCTTTTCGAAGGCGTGGTGACCCATTTACTCGCTCACGCATAGTACAAGATTTTATCACAAAAATATGAATTGGTCAAATATAACAATGAAACAAACAAATACTTGAAACGTGAATTTTTTCAGGTTATTACGTGCTATATGAAATCGTAATGTGCTCTTTGTCTACTATCTTGTCGACCGTTATTATATTCATCCACGAGCGAGCCACAACCCAAGATTGGAATCCGCCATCTTTCATTTCTTGGATTGCTACCCTCAAGACTCCTTGGGAATACTTTAAGAGAGCGAAGGCTATTTTCGAAATGGAAAAGAATTCAGCTCCTTTTCACCGACAGAATCAGTTGAAAGGGAATCAGCAAAAGCGATTCAAAGCAAAAAATTCTGGAATGATCGCTTCATTAAACAGCACAATTTACAATCATGAAACAATGGCAGATTTGCGGCATATCATGTCAAAAATCGATGACCACCTGGAAATGCTGAAAAGCGATGCAGAAAACAGAAAGATTTGGATTATAGCGCTCGACAGAATTGATCTTACTTTGCTTGTCCTTCTTCTCATTTCAAATGGCATTCTCACTGCTGTAATGGTGTTCTAATTCTCTTTGAGATATTTGAAGTTTTCTTTTAGAATGAAATTTATTACTAGACTGGGAATCTCGCGGTTAATTGGCGCATTTATCAACGCTCATTATACACGATATGACTCAATTATGTAATGTCCACCTAATACCATAGTACTTCGTCTCTCACTCATTTGTCACACTCTTATGCGGTTGAGGTCGATACAGTGTACGGTCGCAATTGCAAGCAGGCCACACCATAGGTTATTGCGTCGGAATAAAAGGCATATGGAGTAATCGTGATTGATCCATATCTTCTAAACTGGCATACAGTATGTTTAATCGACAAGAGCAAAAATTCCAAAATTCAATACAGATCTCTTAGAATGACAAATATCCCTGT
>NIUQ01003609.1:0-16733 GCA_002796945.1 Plectus sambesii
GGTGACGTAAGTTACTTTCGAAAATAGGCATGTAAAGCTTCCATGCTTGATATTGTTTGCGATGAAATATTCGTTGGAAGCTGTTTTGTAGCTTCTCAAAAACAGAGCACAGGGGGGGCGTAATTTCGAGAAAACCCGGTAATAATCAGTGACGGGAGGCTGCCCATATTATTAGGAAAATATTAAAGAATGCAGTTGAACAAGAGGATATAATATCGTACCGCAGTGAAAGCGCTGCGCTCTTCTTTGCTCTGCACCGCTTTCAGATTCGTCAAGCGCATAATGTAGGAGATGCGCTTAAGTCGCTCGGCGTCGAACCTTTCCAAGTCTCTGAACGTGACTACTTTCGATCCAGGATGAGCCAAGTCGGCCAGATGAAAGAGAATTTCTACCTAAAATATTTACCATTTGCATTTGTGTAAAGAATCAGATGTTTTAAGCAATTGTAGTTGAACTTTCTTTATTAAAGCGTCTAACTTTTCTTAATAATAACGAAAACATTGATAATGACACTGTTGAATGATTATCGAGAATAACGCATTGTTAATTCTTCACTAGCGCATAACTAAATCAGAAGTATCTTTTAATATGTCAGGCTCTTAGATATTTCTACAAAAGGTACTTACCGCGCTTTGAATTTTATCTAACCGCACTGATAATTATTAGCCAATACTTAGATAATACGTAAATCAACTACGCTACTGCCTTCACTACATCATTCAGTACTCAAATATTAGCATCTCGTAATTAAAACAACTGAAGAAAATAGTAGCCAATTATGATGCAAAAAAGCCGAATAATTGGCGTACTTCGTAAGGGGTAATTTGAGCGTAGCTTTGCGTCGCGTGCAAGAAGTCTTCCTTGCTCAGTTCGAGTTGGAGGTTTCCTCTGGCTTGAGTCAGATACACTCGCTTCATCAGCTCCATCTTCGATAGCAAGCCGTTGAACGCCGCATAGTACGGGAAGGACACCTAAAACATTTTTGTATTTCTCGTTGATGAAATTACTTCAATAATCAAAAGTAACCAAGTACCGACCAAAATAAAAACATCCATTTCGTAGCTTTACAATCAACGCGCCAAGATACGGTATTAGGGTGTATGTATTATTTTAACCGTGTAGTCATAAGCCGTTTAGTCTGGTGTATCGACCCCATACCGTTTCGTAAACAAAAAGTACATTAACAACTTTCAATAAATAAAAATTCGCGAAATAGAGACAACAGCCGATCACTAATAGCATCTCAAGGCGTCGCTTTTCTTACCACAAATCATAATAGCATCTTGATTACTACTGCACTAGCAAAAATATTTAAAAGAAATAAAAATTAAAAATAGAGATAAAAAATGAACTATGAAGATTCAAAACAATTTACCTGAGTCTGTGCTCCCTTTTGTGTCAACTGATAAAGAAATTACGAGTATATATAGTGAAAATTGGTTCCACTTTTAAATGGAAGACCGGTAGATTTCGACTGGTATTAGCCATTACGGTTATAAGCGATTTTTGCTCTGTACAAAACCCAGGTAGCCGAAAATTCGAAATCGGTCAAATAAGGCCGTTATGATCGGATTACCGTTAAAAGCAAAACTGCTATTAACGATTTCTACTATACTAACCTTGTGACTGGCGGTTCCGCCGGAAACGGCAATGAGATTGTTCTTCACAAACGAACTCAGCAAATGGCTTTTGACAGTCATCATGATGTGCTGAAAGTCGACCGACGAAATGTAGCCATTTTTTTCTTTGTCGTATCTGCAAAATGCATAATATTGTAAAAATTGACTTTTAGCCAATTGATGGCTGCAAAGTAGACAATCGGAGTTCAAAACGAACCGCTGAAATGCTTGCACGCCCTGTTCTTCGTAGAAGTCGTGGAGTAATTGGCAAAAGTCGTGATAGCGAATCTGGCGCTTCTTATCACTGAAAATATAAATGAATGCAATTTTGTCTCATTAAAGAACAATTTTATTAAAATAATATGAATGAATGTAAAATTAGAGTATATATATTTATCTCGAAAATTTTGGCCCATCCCCCAAATGCCGGTATAAACGAATTCTACTGAAATAAAATTTCATCATTTCCCATTAACTATATGAAAGTGGTCCCAACGTGATAACGACTCCTTACGCGCCAAAGTATCGCTTGATAAAGTCCGAGTTAAAGTCAAAGTCCATTTCCATGACGGGCTGCGTGTGCCTGATGATCTTTTCGAATTCGTCGCAGGTGATCGACTCGGACGCGTTATTGTCGAACATCTCGAATGCCGTCAAGTAAAGCGCATCCGGGCTGAAATTATATCATTCATTTACTGATCAAATTACAAATACCGTTTATTCTTTATTGTAATATATTTGGAATGTCGGATGGTACTGAAATTGGGTAACTGCGAAGTCCGCAGCATTCAATTTAAGGATTACTAAATGTCCTTACCTTTCCTAAAATATGTACGTTACATCGACCTAGTTTCCCAATTAAGATCGCCGTTATAATAATCATCCATCATATGAATAAATGTGAACATGTATCACTTTCTGCAAACTTGTAAATGAGCTACGCTCTATATCGTTCAAACTTATTCGATCGTTTTTTTAATTAGAAATCGCAGTTGTCAAATTTCTCTTGAAAAACAGTGGCCACACTTGCGCGCGCAACTTGAGCAAGGAAACTAATCGATATCATAATGATGATAAACTGCGAGGAACAGAGAGTAGCAGTTGCAGAAAGAAATCGGAGCAAAAGTGCTTCCACTAACTGCCGCAAAAGCTCATAAGAGCAAAGTGGCGCACTGCCTGCGCACCCGCAACTGCTTCAAACGAAAGTAGTACCTGCATAGAATCGCCTCGAAGGCGACGAACTCTTCGAACGAAATAAGACCATCCTTGGTGGTGTCGGCGGCACTCGCCAGCAACCGAACCGTCTCTCGGTTGTAATTCGGCTCCGGGTACAGACCGAGGTATCTGAATGAGACGTACATCAATTTTACAGGGGTTATCAGATAGTCGTCACAGAATTTTAAGTAATCGACCCGTTTAAAAAACAGGTTTTAAAAAAACTTATTACCTAATATCGCTGTCGGCAAGTTAAAAAAATTTGGCACAAAATCCTGTATCCGGCATAAAGACTACACATGGAAATACATAAGTTCTCAGCTGATAATGTTATTAAATAATCATTTTTACCATTTCCATTAAAAAAGGACGCTTTCTAAATCATACAGGACATTTTTAGTATTGATTTTACTCGAGTACTGTCTTCCTTAAACATGAAAGCGTCCTTATAAAAGAGAAATTGGTAAAATATTTAAAAAAGGTCGCTATATCGTTATTTGGGCCTTGCGTACCTGAATACAGTTCAAAAAAGTTCAGCAGCAAAATAAATCGAGCATTCAAAGTAAAAATGAAAAAGAAGCGAATAAAAAACATACTTGCGGATGAAATCGTCTGACGTCATCATCTTGACGCCCCTCTCCTCCTCCGAGGCATACTGCTCGAAGATGGATCGTAGCAGATCGGGATTGGCGCGCTGAATGCTGCCGCGAGTAGCTTGCGAGCTGTAGTCGACGTGCTCGCAGTGCACCCGACGCACCACCGACCCTCCAATCCCCCTCATCGCTGCTCCCATCAACCCCAATCCACTCCAGTTGTTCATCGACGTCGACGTCGCCGTCTCCCTCGGCGTCTCCAATGCCGCCATTCTTCGCTTTTGGTGGCCGGTAGATCGCCGAGTCGCTGAAAAATATTTATTTGACTTGATTGGAGTTCAAATCGGCGGCGAAGGACGCCTCAAACTGCAATAATTGATGTTGCGCGGCGGTTTCCTACGATTTAGTATCTTCATTACTGATGTAGTGCAGGTTATGCAACAAAGTTTGCCACTATTCATTATCCCATCACTCCAGAAGTGACAACATTTCCTGAGATTCCGTTTGGATTTGAACAGGCAACGCCAAGTTCATAGCGCACTGTATCCCAAGTTGATATAAAGATGACAACGCTGCTACAAATTTAACATGTTATAAAATATCAATGAATTATTCATAATAATTTCTCTGAAACCCGCTTATGATTCACACTGATCAGAGATGAGCTCGCTATCATTAACGTAGTGTAGCGGGCAGGCGATACACGTGCTACTACTTCACTAGAGCGCTGCACTTAACGCGTCGTCGCGGCCTAAATTATCAAGAGTACGTGGGCTGTCGCTTCGCTGCCCACGACTCGAAGTCCAACGGAACAAAGATTGACGTGATACAAGTCGAATAAAATACAATCGTAGTATGCCAAGCGACGGAACGGGGCGGTGACCGAGTTGAAGTGCGTGTGCGTCCTCAACGTGCGCGTACACAGTAATTCAAGGGTTGCGCCTGATTAGCTTGCTCAGAATTGCGCATTTTTAAACAACGAAAGATTCTCGCGTTCTAGCATTGTTGGCTGTCACGTGGATTACACGAAGATACACATGTGAATGCCACGTGGTCGCGATCTGGTGCTCGAGGGGCGACAGGCGCGTTATTTTGGAGGTATCTGACGGATGAGGACGGTTGATCTTCAGTTTAAACTGCTTGGTATAATGCGTTTATTGGTTACGAAAGATTATGGATTTGAAGTAATCAAAGTTAGCTAGATTTCAAGCACAATTTATGCGAAATTGGTGTATCATGCAGATTTCGCCATTTCTTGCCAAATGAGCGCTCGACGCTCCCAAGAAACGTCAGATCAGGGCCATTGCTACCAATTCGTCGAAGAATTCAAGGATATTAAGAACTGCCCGTTGAAGTCGAGTCTCCAAGCATGCTCAGCGCTCGTCGTGGGGCAAAGTGTTAACGAAACGATGAACAAATTCGCATGTAAATAACCGAAACCGCATATAACATTTTACTGCGAACAGCTGCAAAGCCAGCACAGCTTTAAAACTCTCGCATCGTCATATTTAACCGTTCTAACACCTTCCACCGAACAACATAAAAAGGCAACAACGATGAGCAACAGTTGGCAACAATCTAAGACCAGACGTCTTCAATATAGCGACCGTCCTCCTTCAACTTGACGAGGTACTGCTTCGCCTCCGCCTCAGACATTCCTGAAAAATTATATAAGTTAGAAAAAGTTGCTGAAATAAGCGCCTAATACCAGCATATTTTTGTTAGCATCACCTTACAAAATAGGGCAAAACGCCTAAGCAGGGCAAGGAGGCTGCGCCGCTATGTTTTGTATGGTGATGCTAACAAAAATGTAATGGTGTTATGGACTTTTAGCGTTGAACGAACCGCTATGAGTGGAGACGATCTCGATGAAGGTTTCCCAGACGCCTTTCGACATTCCCACTGCGTCGCCACAAAGAAACACCTTCGATAACTGTCCGCCTTCCTTAGCGTTCATTATAAAGTCGACCACTTCCTTGCTCTGAGCTCTCATGGCATCTTGAACGTACTTGAGTCTCGCAGTGGGCGCCTCAGTACTACCGCAACCTTCGTGAGATTCGCAGATGACCAACTTGGTGATAATGCGCTCCCTCTCAAATGCCTCCAGCTCGTCACTGAAATAAACTCGTCCTGAATCAGTTAAAAATTTATAATTTTCAATACAAACAAGAACATTGTCCAACTCGATTCACTTTGAAAACGTTTTCTTTGAATTTAAAAGCGTCCTTATTAGAGGGTAAAAAGGTTTATACAGCGGCTCGAAAAACTAATAAATATTCCTTAGGCAATCTTTTATTCATTCAACTTACCGATAAATGAAATCTTGATCCAACTGTCGACAACCGAAGAACACCCAGCGTTCCGTTTCCAGGCACGTATTTTTGCCACTCAAATGCTCATGCCTGAATAATGATTTATCATTAGCTATCATAGTTTAAAAGAAAGCATTTGTTAATTTTGGCCATTTTAATAGACATTTTTGTCAAGGATAGAGAAATGCAGTACGAGTAAGCTAATTTCCATTTTAAACTATATGACTATAAACAATGGGCCAGTTTCATATCGCGTACTTTAGCTTAAGTCGTACTCAATGGATAAACTTTATCTTTGCATTAAGTACGACAGGCTAAAGCACGCTATATGAAATAGACCAAATTGTCGCGGACTCCGCGATGTTTGCCTTCCGCTAATATCAGAAGCTTGGCGCCAGCTGGGTTTTTGATGATGGTATGACTAACACCCGGAGTCGGCCGAGCAGGGAAAGGACGGGGAGTTGAATCAGATTTGAAACGAGCTGTCTCGAAGACTGTGTGCGAATATTAGTGTGAAAATTGTGTTAAGAATTGTAACGTTTGAATAAAATATAACGAAATCCACTGAACCACCAACACAGTATACTCTTGTGTCGTTAAAACACCACGACACAAATTTCTACCGTACTCACATAATCTCCTGCAAGAAGCCGAGGAAAGGTGCGATGCCTGAACCAGGTCCGATGAGGATCATGGGAACAGAGGACGCAGACTGAGGCAGTCGAAATCTGGCAGCTTCCTTCAGCATGATAGGCACGCGATCGCCGACTTTCAACCCAGAGAGCCAATCGGTGCAGAGACCGCGTCGGGCGTAGCTCCGACCATCTCCCTGTGGCTGTTCCACTAACGAATAAACGAAGCGAACGCGATTCTTCCAACGACTTTGTGCGCACGCCGCGCTGTATGGACGCGGAATCAGTCGCGGTAGTTGCTCTAAAGAAAGAGTTCGATCAATGGGTGCATTATGAAGGCGATTGTAACATATCACAAATACTTCCTTTTGTTCTATTCACATTTATCATAATTCGCGTTTCGTACCGATTCATTTGTCACAGTATGCAACTGACTGAGAAAATGTCATATTTTAATCCAAAAGCATCCTTGTTAAAGTGGAAATTATGTATAAAGATGGACTTGATGAATAATATTGAAACATACCAGCAAGTCGATCGACGGGCGGAAGACAGGAAGGGAAGGCGTGAAGAACATCAGCAATGGTGAGACCAGCCTGACGTACGAAAGCCGTAAATTCATCAACGCCCTGCGAACTGCAGAGCTCCAAAAGTCGACGCTTCTCGCTTTCGTTGCTCGTGTAGTCCGCCAACACGCGCAGCAAAGGCTATAAATGATAGTTTCAAAACCTATAGCGCGACCATTGATAGGAGAACTTTGAGCTGAGATCAGCAAGTCGTAAGAAGGAATGTATACCACTTTCACTCAAATAAACACACTTTCCAGTTTAAACAGGACACTTTTCCAATCATAAGAGACATTTTTAAAGTCAAAAATACTTACAAATCTTCTTTTGAAAAAACCCTCTTTGACTCGAAAGGAGTTCTGTTTGATTTATAAAGAATTTTTATTCAATTGAAATCGTATATTCGTAACGCGGTCCTCGTCTCAACAAATAAGTTGCGAGCATTAAAAATGTTCTTCAAAGGATGCTCACCCTTCCAGGACTTCGGCGAATGTCAAGACAATAAGTAAAGAGATATCGAAGTGTGCAGACAGGTGGAATGTGCGCAGGCACGATGGCATTCTTCTTCTCCGTTTTCGGATTGACCACCACATCTAGTCTGTTATCAGCCAACATCAGCAGGCCCAACCTGCAAGTCTACTCATTCATCAATGCAAAATAAGTATTAATAAAAAGGCTTAACATCACAGAATCGCGTGAAACACTGATGAATCGGAAATAATCTAACTGTATAAAATATTTTTAGAAACGGCGAGAAGGTGATACTAGTTCAATAATAATGGGGGTACTGATAGCTTTGTTTCGCAGCCAAAAGTCCTGATTTAAGTGTAAGATGTCTATTACTAAAATTCGAATGCAAATGATTGCTAAAATGGCTTTTCGATAGTGCATACAATTTCAGTAAAATTAAGCGCAGATCAAGCTTTAATGATAAATAAAAAGCATAAATTAATAAACGTCGTATGAACGAAGAGAGCAGGATACTTAGGACAAATATAACGTCATGTTCTAGAACAATCAACTCGATTTGAGAAGAAATGTAAGTGTTAGTATTTGAATTGTGAACAAACCGTTGGAGAATGTAGTTGACTTCCTGTCGGGGATTCGGGAAGATGAAGTAAAAGGCGTCGCCGGGCTGATACTCCAACCCAGTGTCACTAATGTCAATTTGAATTTCCCGCTTCTCCTTTCTCGCTTTAGTACCCGTTAGCTTAATTAAGCCGACCACGGGTACGGTATGAATTCCACTCGCAGTACCGACCAACTTGCATCCATTCTGCCACTTAATCTCGTTCGTGTCCTAAAGCAGTCGATTAATGGCGTTAAGTTAATAAGAGGTAATAAAAATGTATTGTTTACCAGTTTCGTATGGGTGACAGAAGCTGCCAAGAAAGTGACAGACGCTACTGGAACTCGCAGCGCCTCGTCTTGACTCAACTTTGACGCCCCTAAACAAGATTCTTGAGACATGTTTTGCAGAATTGTACACTGCTGAAAAAATTGAGTCTCAGTTTCGAATTTCCATCACTGGGGTATCGATTTTGCATATTACCATCTAATAATAAAAATGCTGAAATGCGACTCAAAGCATCAGTTTTGAAAGATTTGTGAACAGGTTGCGTGGAGAAAAAAGAAGCGAGAATTCTGTATATAACAGTAATAAAATATAAAAGTTGATAAAAGCAATTTTTTATGGTGCGTCGCTGACTAATGCAATTGTAGGAAAAAAGGAATACCTTGATTCAATGCCTCAGATCAGCAAAACAAAGGATTCCAACACTTATTTGTACTATACAATTAGTGAAATGACCCGCAATAACGACATTAACTGCAATTATACGCCAGAAAGCTAACCTCGTATGAGGCAAGGCTTATCCTCAGGATACTGAAGCTTGTTTGGCTTGAGAATCGCTTCCTGGGGAGCCTGGCTGCTATCCGAACAATCCATAGCGTTGTCATCCGACGCCATATTCAACGATGTTGACAAGTCGTTCGTCAACGGAGTGACGGAATCCGAAGACATTTCTTGAGGACGAACTACGGTAGTTTTCGTGACAGGAGGCAAGGACGACGCGTCGATACCGAAATACTGGAGCAATGCAGGATACAATCTTTCGAGCCACGGCTCGACAACTTGATCTAGCCTGAAAAGGAATAAAAGAAGATCAAAAACAGGGTAACAGAAAGTAATAGACATGTAAATAGTCTTGGATATTGGATCAGAAATGAGATATCGAGGTAAATATTGTAGTTGCTCGCTTTTTGGTGCGAAAACACCGTTTTTCACCCAAAATGACAATCGTTTTTTGTTATTACATGCGTAAAATAACAAATAAAGAAGCGCTATCGACTTTTAAAGTAGCTACTCAATATAAGCTTTCTTGTTAATGAACGAAAAATTTGACTATAGAGGGCTATATTTTTTGAAACGTACAGTCAACTGCTTTTATAACGCCTGGCTCTATAACGTCACTGGCTTTATAACGTCGGTCCGTGGTTGGTCCCGTGTACTATGTTTTGTACATGGCTAACTGCCTCTATAACGTCGCTGTCTTTATAACGTCGGTCTTTGGCCGGTCCCTTGACCGACGTTATAAAGACAGTTGACTGTATAAGCAGCAGTACTAACCCGACTTGATCGTCGGCGTGTCCCGTGGGTATAAGTTCAGTGGCGCCCAAATGTCGCAGTTGTTTGTCGAGTTTATTCGGCACCCCTTGAAATGTCGAATAATTCGAGTCACCGAGCCCTGAAACATCAATATCTGATTAAGTATAGGAATAGATCTGACAGCTATTATTATAAAAGTTGATTGAACTGCACATTTACTGAGGCCGAAAACAACATGGATAAAGAAAAAGGAAATAGAGCGCAGCACGTATCGCGAACAGAACTGATTTGTGCAGTACTTCGCGAACTAGATGCTCTCTCTTTCCCATTCCCATTCAACAGACGAAATTTTGACTAACATAGCAAATACACCTGCACATATGGTAATCATTGCTGAACTATATTTATTCAGCAGGAAAAATAAAGCGCAATTATACGAATTGCGCATTACGTAGATAACGTGCCAGAAGCGCAGTATATTTACCGCAGAAACGCGCGATGAATAAATTTGTGTTAGGTTACGAACAAACAAAAACAGGCAATGAAATTAAAATTAAATATTAATAATAAAGCACTGACCAAGCAGAGCAAAAGTTGTGTCTTTCAAAAAATCGTTGCTCAGCGTATTTTTGCACAATCTTCTCACAAACTTTCCGGCGTTGTCGGGCGCGTCGCCGTCTCCAGTACTCGAACAGATAATCACCACCAAAGGCTCCCTCTCGATCCAAAACTAAAGAAGAGCAATGTCGACGATGACCTGAAATCGAACACAAACCTGCTTCTCAGTCTTGTCCATACAAAACAAGCGCGGGCTCAATTTGAGCTCCGTCTCTGCGCGCTCGCATAACTGTTTAGCGATCGACTCGCTTTGGCCCGTTTGCGAGCCGTAAATGATCAAGAAATCGCCACGTTTATCGCTTTTCTCCGCAGGCACTGGCATTTTCCACTAAATCACGGTGACACACCGTCGTTTCTAATTTCGAGAAAGAGTTCGAAAATCAGAGATGCGCTCTTCACGGATACATTATGACGTGGCGCCTCGCATATGCGACGGCAAAGGGCAAGATCATTTCGTACGAGATGTGGACGAATGGGGTGACCGAACAAATGGGTTTCTTTCATCATGCGATACGGTGCAGTTCAACATTACGTAATAAAGACAAGAATAAATCGCCCTTATTCAGGATTCTGCGCTGATTTAACGCGAGAGAGAACAGTGGCAGTGACTTTCGGGAGGTGAACGGTTTTATGAAAGCCTCCGCCGAATGGCTTTTACCATCTCGGATTTTGTTCAAAGTTCGTAGAACGAGCTGTTGTGATCGGACGTTTATGATTAAAAACGAAAATCTAAGTTGAAAAGAGCTCTGTAAAACCCCGGAAGCCGAACTAACTTTCGTTACGTAGTCCCGAAATGATTTGGCATCAAACGTAAGTTCTTATTTCTGAGCCGTCCGAAAAAAATCATGCTTATTAAATTTATCATATCTCTGCTTAAACTAAACAGAATTTAATGGAACTTAGCATACATTAACAGTGACAGCACTAGTATATTTGTGTAAATTTTTAGCTTGGTTGGTTTTGTTATTATAAAGATATTCAAATGCGAAAGTGTTACGTAAAACACGGTGTAATTGGCCAGCAGTCTTAAACTTTTGATCGTCACTGTATAGTATGGTAGTATGTCCAAAAAACAAGGCGAGAAGGACGACTTGAAATAACTTTTACAAGTTTGCCCCTGATGTCTTCTTGTCTCGAGAGCGAACCCATTCCCTTCGCATTGGCTTTTAAATTAAAACCACCCTAACTTACCATTTTTGATCGTTTTCGTGTTTGTAAACGCTATGTAATCAGCGCAGTTACAGAGTTCATGCTTTGATTGCAACAGGAAAGCAAGCAAGTACAAATAAAAACAGCAAAAATCTAGCCATTCGCAAAGCATTTACTGCCAAAAATTTTTGAGAACGACGATGACGACAGTGGTATCATCGCTGCCCTTGTGGACGGCTTCGTCAACTAGCCGTCCATAATCGTTTCCTATAGTAATTTTTTGGCAGCTCAGGCTTCATTCAGATCAGCCTTAGTCGCTTCCTTTGTTTTCTGAATATCCATAACCGCTGTTGATCATACGGGGTTTTTATCATTAATCGTCAACCGTGCATTCCATTTCATCAAATTTACGTTCTAACTGAATGCAGAGATGACGAAACTGAATGTGAGGTTAATGAAATTGAATGCAGAGATGAAAACAATGATTAAATAAAACCACGTAAAACGGTTGTATTACCGCTTTGGCGACGATCAGCGAGTTCGGTTAAACTACGGCGCACATTCGCTTCATGTTTATGAGTTCAGAGAAATTGAGGTTTTAGATATTTATTTCATCACAGTTAACATACGCCCATTATCATTGTCCATATTCTAAAATCGTTCTCTTAAAAATACCAACGTGGAAGAAATAGTTCTCTATGAGCATCGCAAAAACCTCGAGCTCGAACAAATCGATCATCGTTTTGCAGCAACTCTGACAGCTCAAAGATATTTTCATACTTCTGCAGAAACTGAACAAAAGTCTCTTTAGTTGTTCCACATTCTACAAGAGCTGCGAAGGAAGCGGTAGTTTTTGCTATTATCATCAATCGTATGGCTTCTACGCTTCGCCCTTCCTGGCAAAGTAGCAGCAAGTCGAACATCGCCGACCGAAACATGACTAAAGTTTTTGATACCTCTTGACTCGTTTCATCAAGCAGAAACAAATGAGAGCGATTTTTAATAAATTCGCATAGATGTTGCTCCGATGAAAAGAGATTTGGCAATAAAACTGCCAGTTCTTGAAACTGCTGAAAAATTTGATTTACAGTTCGACAGCCGTCTCCTAGGAATGAATCTAGCAGACGAAGGCGCGTCTCTTCCGAAGCGAGCAGAGTTGCTCTACTGGGCACAATAGAAGCTTCTTGCCCGCGGCTTTCTTCCTCTGAGAGCTCTGAAAATGATGCATGCGAATGAAGAATCAAAACGCAAAAATGATTTAACCCAAATATTTCATTTAACATTGTTTACATAAGTCTGCATCCTTTTGATGCAATTGATAACAATTAAATGTGCCATTGGCTTGCTTATAGTGCACCGACGTTGCTTTTGAGTAACAGTTCAAATAACTGTAAAGGTACAGGATGATAATGCTGAAGTAATGCAACATGCTAATAAACAATCGGCATGCGGTGTTTTTTGCAAAAATAATATTCGCACTATTTTAAGTTTACATTCGTGATTTATGTCAAAATAAATTGAGAAAGATCTGCTAATAAATTCTGCTTATAACATTTGGGAATGACACGAATTCGTTTTGAAAAGTTATTTATTACTGATGCATTAAAGCAGTCAGTCTGAATCGCGTGCAAGGGGTTATAATTTATTGCATCAAAACGCTCACCGTTCTGTTTTATCACTGTTGGTTTCCCTGGAACAGTTGAAGGTGGATGACTGATGATGATAGAATTAACTTTCGAGTTGGCCAAAGTAAACTCACTGATTTCGCTCTTTTCTTCATTTTGCAGTGTGACAGACGTTGCTTGCCACGAATATGGTTTATGCAACCGCTTGAACGCATTGAAAGATACCTAAGTGAGACATTTTATAACATTAAAATAACAAACTAGCATAATTTTAATCAGTTTTCTTACTATTTGTTACGAACGTTTTAATATATAAGCAAATTTTTTGAAAGTTTTCAAATATCTACAGTGGAAGCAAATACTTGATAGTTCTCCAAATATCCACTTACTTTCGCATCTCAAAATTTTAGCATAACATTAGAAGTGTAAAGTCCAGTACCTTACTCCCTTCTTGATATGAACCTTCGGCTGAAATAGGCAAAATGTCCGCAAATGCGCAGTATACAGGTTGTCCAGCATATTGACCAGACTCAATGAGTACCAAAAAGTATTTCGGATACATTTTTTGAATGATCCCGCTCGCCGATATTGTAACGCTACTATCTGTTGTCTCCAGTCTTTCTTTTATAGTGTAGACGTTTGGAATACGTAAGCAGGTGTTGCCTGGTTTTCTTTTGCTTGGATCAGGGTGATCACTGGAAAATTTCTCGAAGAGTAACTCGTGATCAGAGAAGAAACTCTCCAATGCACGTTCGCGGCATTCGTCGGCTGATGGCCTATATTCGTGCGCGATTCTACCCACAAGCGCAAAGATCTCTTTCTTGGTGTAAATCACTTTCTGAGTTTTCAAGGATTCAATCAGTTCCGATAAAACCATTCTGTGCGTCGCGGAACGTTTTGACACAAATCTATTATTTGTTTCATATAAATGTGGATGGTTTGTAATAAACCATATCATATCTTCGAAAATGTGTTGTTTCGAGCATCGTGCGGTAATAAGGGAGTTAACGCGAATCCAGAGTTTGCAGATCTGAAGTTTGTCTTCTAGATGTTGATCAATAATTTCAAAGACGCTTGAAAAATCTTGATAGTTAATTAAAGAAGGAGTATTAGAAATGGTAGATGTTGAAACCTGTTCATTAATCACAGATTGTTTGCCTACTGTTGCCGAACTCGCTGGGTTGCTATCGATTTCGGATGGGTTTGTGGTAGAGTTTTTCAATAATACTCTAGGCATTAGACAGATCTTCTCATCGCATAACTTCACTGTCTGCTTCATGAAATCATTGCTGCTGAGCGGGAAAGGCTTGATTTGTTCGAATAATCTTCTATGGTCATTCATGAAACTTCTTATTGATTCTATTCCTTTTCCGTATGTGGCTATCTTAAAAGCGCTTGAGGTGCACTCCGTGCCGAGGCAGCATCCAATTTTGCAGACTGTCCAATTGTTGCTCTGCATTACTCTTTCCAGAGTTTCTGATACGCATTGCCGATGAATCTCGGATCTCATTTGAACTAATTCATTTTCAAATTTATATAAATGCGGATGGCCGCGAATAAACTTGATTATTGTTGAATAATCGGAGTCGTAGCTGGCATTATCCGTCGAAACACTTAAAGAGAGCCGCCTGCAGCTGATGTCCGTCCAAAGTTGTGATAATGCAATTGGAACATTCTCTTGCGCAGTTAAATAGGCGTCAAGAATGGCAATAATTTGCAGTCCATCACCGCTTTGTTCCATTCCTACAAAAATATGGCAATATCTTAATAACGAAAAGATATGGTGACCAATAGAACGCTGAAAGAAGCAGAGCTCCTTGTAATTGAAAAGAGTATCCAGGAACAAGCCTTTCTTATGAAGTAAAATTGAGCAGATCGGGGGCGCACAACGCAAACTTGAGTCGAAACTGATAACGCCAATACAAAACGTATTCTTCAAAGGCGGCACTGCGTACGCTGTTCGCAAAGCAGATATCAGTCGCCCAGGTATGCGGAGGTTGATTCATAGGTGAGTACAATAGTGGGGAAGTTGTCGAGGTCTGTTTGCTTTTGTAGAGAGGAAACGGTTAGCCTCTTATTCTCCCTGTCAATCGCAGAATGATCTGAAATTTTTTGCATGAAATATCTTTGGCTACCAGAAATAGGTATCGTTCTTTTCTCTTTGCATCGACAATTAGTCATGCCGCTGCTTTGTTTAGCTGAAGGATGCGTTTGATGCATTCGTTGGTTGAACTCGAGCTGTTATACTAGAGTTATTATTCTATGCTGTTCAGGTTGCAATAGCAGACGACTTTTTTTAATTTTTTTGAATATGGAATAAACTATTTTGCGTCATCTAGCTCACAATGTTTAAAGTAATGTGAAGCAATTACGGATTATTTGCAATTCATAGTTGGAGTTTCATTTCTAGTTTATGATCAATAACATCAACAAACATGGTAAAATCTTTATCGTTAGCTTATTCTGTCATTAACCCCTTTCATAACAGAAATCGGAGCAAAAAGTTTTGTACTACAACACTATAAAAGACTATAAAACGCAGTAAAAAATAAGACTTACGTTCCATTTTTGGGCAGTTACCCTTTTCCGCTAAAGGCAGACTAAACACGGCGAGGCGAACCAGACAAACTATGAAATGAAAAAATTCGGTCAGTATGAAGAGCGCAGCGCGGTCAATGACGTCGCCGCAGCCCGCATATCACGCACTACCGATCTAGCGCGCTCCACGAAAATTGGAGCTCGTCGATCGATAATTAGGGCGCACCTGACAACCCAACCAGCAACATTCCGCGTTATGCGACGCTTACTACAAGCCTTCTTCGATTAAGACCAATGGTTACTCATTAGACTTCTCATCCTATTTTTGAGTTTGATAGCTCGACTAGCGCTAGTGCGCAGTAGCAGAAAAAAGTAACGGGACTGGCAGCTCATTTTTAAAGAACCGATCACACCTCTTTAAGATGAAGAGTTTAGGGATGGGTGTAGTGGAATAGAAGCTTGCCGTTAGTCTTTATTTCGCTTAATCAGTTCTTACGAACGAAGCGGGAATCTCATGTTTCCCCAAACAATCTCAGCCGCCAGAAGCGAATCACCGCCCGCCAGCGTTCGTAACCAGACGGGTTGTAGCGGCCGTAAGTCAGTGATAGCCGCCCCCTCGTCGTCGGGGCACCAACCAAAAAACCCAGTTCAATGTGCTATGCTCCGCGCCCGCAACAGCATGTTGGAGCGGGGTTTTTGTTTGGGTTATCGAAACAGCAGCAACATGTATAGGTCCAATACTTGATTATATAATCTTTGACTGCCGTAACAGCGGTACATCGTCGAAGAAAAGAGTCAGAATATCTGTCTATCCGTTTGGGTTGAAATTTTTCTATTTTTTTCTTGATTCCCATTATTACCTTAGTTAAATTACTACATTTTTTGACTCTGAGCAGTTGCTCAGCCTCTTTTCATAAATATCTAATAGTATTCAGGTCCAAATTTAACGAGGGCCAGACAATAAATGGACCTTATTATGTTTGAACCACTTTCAGATATGGACCAAATTGTGCTCGAGGTCATTGTCTTGTCGAGAAATCCAATCCGTATTCCATTTCCTCTATAGCATGTGCTATTATATCCATTTCTGATACTTCTATATAACCCTATTTTGCGATTTTCATGTCCAACAAGCGCTTACAAGCGCAAGCAACAGTGCTCATATGAATGTCGAATAGCGAAACTTTTATACTGTTAGCGGCGCAAATACATCGAATAATACGCACGAAATATGGGTCTATCCATCGCCAGGTCAGAC
>NIUQ01003610.1:0-16702 GCA_002796945.1 Plectus sambesii
TATATATGGGTCTCTCATACAGGGCTTCGACGCATTCACTCTTTTAGTTGAGCTAACTTGTAAATCAAATTTTAGTCTCATCAGGAATCGGCTTGGCTACAAATTTGGACACATAGAATGCATCCATTTTGCCATTTAGTGCACGAATTTGTAATTACGATATTCAATAAAAATAATATGGGACGAAACATAAACGTGAATTATCCGTGTTACAACTATTTGAGGCAGTAAATATTTATTTATAAGGCGGAATTGTCATTATTTATACACTTTACATTTGCCATTGTTTATAATTGAAATAGTCTCTACAATCCGGCTGCATTCATATGCTTTTTCAAGTACTATGCATAACTGAATAGAACCTCCCAGGATCCGTATTTCGAATTGTCTAGGGAGGATGTCTTTTTGAAGTAAGGGCCTCTATTTGAAAGGGGGTTCGAGATGATTCGACTTTATTGAAGGTTATAGGAGGTTATATTATGCAAAGTACGAAATATCGTTACATTATTTGCAATTTTAGGTTGACTGCTTGCACAAGATTTGGAATGACATTGAGACGGCCGGCTCGGTGGCGATTATCGTTGCTTTCGTCGTTCTCGTCATCGAGTTCTTCTCACTCATTTTCTCCTGTATGCTCTGTCGGGCATTCCGCGAGCGCAGCCCAGGCTATTATGCTTAACTGTTGTCAGTGATATCACATTATTTTCGACATAACATTTATTGTGCTCTGATATCAGTTTGTTTCCATTTGTGTTTGCCTTTTGAATTGCTTTGTCAATTTTAATATGCGGTTTTAAATGCTCTCTAAAAATAAACTCAGTAAGTGTGGGCGATTCTACAAATGAGCAACTTCATAACTCATAAATGGCCATGAAATATATATTTTCTTCTACTAACCTATGCGCGCTGCATTTAAAAAGTTACAATCAGAGCGTGACGAAATTCCATACATTTTCTGAAGTCTTGCAGGAATATAACGTTATCACCTGTTATCCTTTCCACCTTTCCATTCCGGTTCGATAAAAACCGTTTTTTTAATCAAAACTGCTAATTTCATAGCGGAATTAAAAAGGTCTTCTTTCTGTACTAACCTCAAATTTCGGACTCATAGATAAATCTATGCACACATAAATTTCTGGGTGGCTGCCCGTCGGCAACCGAAGGATATGAACCGCTTATTTGTCAGGTAGGTATGCGCACTTCCTCATATCATCTGTTCACCTACCCAATCATTGTAGATCTTACTAAAACGCATTTCCACTGCTCTAATTAGCCTAATAAAGTGGATCGCAAAAAATTTTCTTCTGAACAGAGAGTAGAAAATTTCACTGCAACACAACGAAGGTCAAATTTTTTGTGAAGGATCAACGCACGGCGCAAAAATATTCATACACCAAAAGACGGTTAAAGAAATGCGCTCGTTTGCTTAAACTCTTTGTTGATAGTTGACATACATAAGACGAAGATGGAGACGAACAGGATACGCGATGAATCGATGAATGCACATCTCAATTGGCGATCGGGATGGACGGACGATTCCGCCCGGAAGGGGGTGTCTTACATGATCGTCGGGCGGTGAGTCCCCTATTCTTCGGCTGGCTCTGTGTCAGTCGGTCGACAGAAGAATGATGCATTTCTCCTCCTTGGCGCATCTATTGACTGAGCGATCATTCGTGTCTCGCCCCTACCTAAAGTCTCTATCAATCATACGAAATTCGCTATGCAAAACTATATTTACCAAAATGTACTGAACATAATCTATACTAAAATGTAATAGTACAAATAATTCATATATATTCATTAGAACACTGACGTGTACAATTCATAATTACTGTAAATTGTGTTCTCTCTCTTTTCTAAACTAGTTAACACAGTTTCTAACCGCAACAGCGCCTGTATTTCGTAAGACGGTGGGAAAGGATGATTGCAGACGCATATTTCAATTGAAGGAAGCATCCTCAACTTTTCTGTTTTTATTATTATTAATATTTATTAAAAAATTATATCAGTGTATTGAAAAACTATGAAATGCTTCCTTCCCTACAAGCCAGATGAAGCTGCATCCCGCTTCCGGATCCGTTTTTAGTTACGCGATTCACGAATACTGGGCACTAAACTGAATCGATAATACTAGACCAACCGTAAAACTAATCGAATATGTCGTTATTCATTGTCGAGAACGACGAATCAAAGCCCGCTTGAATCGCGTCTGTGCAAATACTTACGTTACGAATGTTTCAACGGGGGTTTATTGGATTTTTTCCACAACACAAGCAAATATTCCAATCATTGCGTGCGACAGCTGGCACGCACGAAGCAGCCCGCGCCAAACCACCTTCCGTCTCCGTAATCGTTCAGATTCGTTCTGAATGGTTACAAGCGCTCAGAATTACTTCCCAGAGACTCGCTTCTTGTAGATACCGATTTCTCATAAAAGATTCCTCCAGTTTGCCCACTGCTTGGAACAAATAAGGAACAAGCTAGAGGACCGAGGGGAATCTTTCGTTAGGAGATTTTCGTCCCCGCCTTTTTTTGGAGTGTTGCCACGGATTCCACGTCCAGTAACCTGACCCACCTCCACCAGCTCGTATGTTTCAGTTTCATCCTATTTTATTGTTGTATAAGAATTGTGTGTGCTATAAATGATACGTCTTACCGTGAATGTCCTCATTCTCAAGACGGAATTCGCCGCGGTATTGAAGCGATGTAACAAATTTTGGAAAAGTATCAGTTTACCGCGATAGATGTATAACCCGTGACAAGTACTAGCTTTCTCCCCACATCTATTGAGTATATGAATTTACACGATATCGTGACTATATTATAAGACAGTCGATATTTAGTCCACTATTGCAATAGTACAATTGCTCTACAACTGTACATGATTGGCAGTGGCACTGTTGATAATCAAATAAGATAATCCTAATTAGCATTATTCATATCGTGCCTTAACATCTATAATATTAATATGCTATGACGATGCTAAAAGGGACATGTAACATTATGTATCCCCTCTACCATGATGTCGATGTCTCTTTCTATATGATCTTTTACAATAGTAGAAATAACCAATAGTAGAAAGACCCTATCCGTGCGCGCGCTGACCCCATAGTTCCATTCTTACCAAACGCGTCCACTAAAGACCAATTTATGCTCTCATTTTCACCCCGAGGACAGAAAAAATTACTCGCGTCGCGCAGTGAATCTCGAATTCGATTACGCCTTTTTATCTTGTTAGAAATCGGGGCAGATAAGAAATCGTTGGCAATGTTGCTCACGCAAAGAGAGGCGGGCCACTCTGCCAAGTAGGACCAGTTTCGATTTCCCAACAACTCGCCAGCGACAAATAAACGAATAGGTGATTCCCCATCGTTTGAGACACAAAAGATATCGAACAGACATCAATGGGAGCTTCAGTCACTCCAACATTCGTGTGAATAGAAGAAAGTGGCCGTAAGGTTTTTAAAAACTGATGACAAAAGTAAACACGGGACGAAATGATAGAGATGTCTCTTGGTATAATCAGCAGTGGTTTTTGTCATGCGTTCTTTCACAGTTGGAATTTACGATCACAAACTGCGCTCCACTCTAGGCATCCGATTAGCGCATTATCGCGCGTCACTGACAGTTAGTTTTACGCACGAACTACCATGACCTTGTGCGCTAAAATTGTAAACGCTTTGATTAACGTTCGGTTCACCAAGAGTTACAGTTATGTCACAATTAGGATCTTCCGCAACGATAAGCATGAACCAATTTGCGTAATGGATGTCACTTATAGTCATTTTTCGTTCGTGCGAGCTTCCCTTTATTTTTGTTCTGCCACCACCTTCAAAAAGGGTGCTTAAGACTGTATGACCGAAACGAAATCTCGGCAATGTTACGATTGAGGTCACCAGCATTAACTTGACGTATCGTGTTTCTTTTCCATTTCCTCTTACAGACGGTGACCAGATTTGCTTTATGTGTGAATTAACGATTTACTTTCTCTGTGCCGCGGAATGAGCGAGCCTAGCCGCGCGTCTGCAGTCAATTCCGCAATCGAGGTTGCAAGTCTAGGACTAATTGACTTAAAGAGTGTTTCAAGGCTGTTTAAATTGGCTGAGGAATTCCATTCCGCATCCCACTCTCATATGCGTCTTTTTTTCTCTCTCTCCGGCAAAGCTATCCATATATGCGAACTGGGAACGCGCCATTAACAGTTGCCCGTTAGAGGGGGACGAAAGTGCATTGCGCCGTTCTCACTTAGTTCCGCAACGAGAGTGCCAAGCTCCGCCTCTCTCGCTTGGCGGCCGCAGCGGAGAACATCGGACGGCTCGCGTTCGAAAACGGCGCGCGCGCGCGTAAGGCCAGCCAGATATGCGAACGAACCGGTCGACGCATCGGCGAATCGCGCTGCGGGCGGCGTCGACCCTTGGACGGGACGGCCGACCGTCGATTGGCAATTGTTGATCGGTCGACTCATTGGCCGGACTCTCGCGCCTCTCAACTCGTCCGGCTGTCCTTTCCCTCGCCGGCCGTCCCGTGCGTTCCGTCCGTGCACGGTGCCCCGCTCCCTTGTCTGTCCGAGTTTGAGAGTCTCGCGACATCAGACAGATGCCGCGAGCCGCTTTTTTGAGCAGCGTGCTGCGGCGTGCCACTGTAGAGTTTATGAGCAATAGTTTTAGTAGTGATCTGTCAATAGGCCACCCAGTATTTCCCTATCGATGAACTGCTCAAAAATAGTCCTTCATGTTTCGATCCTCAATTGTGCTCGCCTTTGAAATGTTAGATTTCGAACCGCAGGTTTGAAGCATTGGTTGCTGTCATTATTACGGTCACTCTCCGCGCGCTGTCATTTGCGGGCTGCTTTGATGAGGCAAAAGAAGATTCGAGTATAGTATCACATGGCGTTATTTACAACATCAGCTTTCAAAGCGCATTGAAGATATTCCTTTTACCGATGAAAGCAAACGCGCAAGTACCAAGTTACGAAAAAACCCCATCGCAACACTGAAAAAGACATTTGATCCCCTGTGGAGGAATTTGCGTAGCTGGAAAAGATCCCCTATTTCCCTGCGCTTTCCGTTTGAGCTCGTCGTTCTCGGCGAGATTTTGCATTCATTGACACGTCCGTTCGTTCGTTCATTCGTCATTCCTTTGCCGCATCCGCTGTCTCGTTGATCCGTACGCGACCCATCCGTCTTCTTAGTCTTTTCATAGGCACCAGAGGGTCACGGCCGTTCCGCTCCTGTCCTTTCAACCCGTCTCCTCTTCACTCTTTGCCATTTTGCTACTCTTTTCTCAATTCATTTCTGGGTTATCATAAAAAATTAATGCATTTGTCAAGTAAAATGCCGTCACTTTTTTTATTCAATCGAGGAATTATTTTGTGTCAGTTTTTCGCCTCTTGTAAATGATTTTTGCAGAAACATTAAAATTATTACAATAGTTATTTATTGAATCTCTTAATAAATAGTTTGGCTGTTTTTAATGAAACTATTTATAAGTACTTTAAAATGACGCTTGAGTTGCTTTTTGCAACTAATAAAGACTAAGACATGATTGCGTTGCACATGAAAAATCGTGAATACGATTAGCAGCTCGTTAGGTAGTAATCGCTTTAACTTGCAAGAGAAACTACCTACGATATCCGCTTTTGTTGTCGGCGTCAAATAGATCGACGCAACCGCTGTGTGCTCTTCACCCACCCTCGTTCGCTTCATCCGCCCTATGTCTTTGTCAGATCCCGATGTACACGTCGGCGTCACGACCTGGAACGGAGTGGCGCCGAACGAGCTCGCAGCTGGCCCAGCGTTGCTCTTACTTACGCTGCCGTCGTGTTTATTGTTGTGAATTCTAACGCGCCGCCGATTGGCGGATAAAAGCCACTGCTTATCTGCTAGTTTCCACCGCGTCGTGATCCGTCTGTCGTGCCGCCCCGGGGCCGACGAACGAGCAAGTTGGCACCTTTGTAATTTATCTTATTGTCGAATTTACCAGAAGGGATTATGTAGATAGACTCGGTTGTGTATCCCCGAGCTGCGGTAAATGTGTCACGATACAGAAAAAGCCAGCGGGCACTTCTTTACTTGCAGCTCCGTTATATGTGTCATTCCGTCAAGCCACATTGCGGTCTTTTAACGTAGTAAATGTTATAAAAGATTTCGCGATATAGAGTGTATTCGCATTTTAGTTGTGTCAGGAAATGCGCGAATACAATAATACCTTTGTTCTGTACTGTTGCATAATAACAGTTTCGAAGCGTCGCAGTATAGATTTGCGGGCTCGCAATGCGGGCAACTAGGATGCGATTATTAATTGTTTCACGAATGGCGCAATTAATATACTGTCAAAATGCCGTGACAGCGGCGACGGTTGCGCAGCATCGGCAAGTATTGTATTGCCCAGCCGCTCGTGCGAGTGCCTCTTTTTGCATCGTCGTCAATCGTACCAATGCGAACCTGGTTAAGACGTAGCGCGCAGAAGGAAGAGTCCTGAGACGTAGTCGCCGAGCTTGCCACCATAATTCTATCCCTTTTTACATTCTCATTCATGTGATTAGAAGGTATGAGAATGTAAATACATTAGGTGCGAAACGCGACATTCCCGCTAGTTTTTGAAGTCCTCTCTTGGACGATCTTTTAAATGCCCGCCGCAGCCGGAAACGTTTTGCCTGAGAGGGGCGTTTAGTCTGGTGGCGGCGGCGATGGGCTCTCGCATATTTTTCCGATGTCTCACTCCAGTTCGTGCTCGGAGAGTCGTGTAGTGCGAGAGCGAAAGAAAAACTTAACACGCTCACTGCACTTGTTCTTAAACTGCGGGATCGGTTGCTTTGAGGCGCCCTTTAAACAACGCTGCGAACTTTCGCTTTTTGCCTGCTTAGAGCAGAAACTGGATTGTTTTCACTTCCTCTCTAAATGCTGACATGGTATTTGTAGGTTTGTGGACTGAGACTGATTCCTCTACCAAAAGGCGCTTTTCATTGCATTTCATATATTTCACTAAAAAAATCTACTTCCACAATTGTCTTATTGAGATGGTACTGATAGGAGGCGTTGCGAGCGTATAGGAGCTTTTCAATTTCATCCGTAAAGCAGCGAGAGAGAGAGACTGGCAAACTGAATCTAAATTTATGGCCGACAGAAAGATGAATTACGTCGTTTCTCAGTTATTTTGTGCGTCCATTTGCCGACATGATTCCTTGTATGTGAAGGCGGATGCACAGTCTTTTTCCTTGTTCGACGCAGTCTATGACGCGTTTAGTTGTCTGTCTCAAGTTGGCGGAAACACGTCCCCGGTGCCACCTTCTTTTCGCTTGAATTGCCAACTGAGCGCGCGGCAACCAATGACGCTTTCCTTATTTCTATGCGATTACTCATCCATCAACCAATCGAGCTTGTTTGCAGAATGGCTGTCCTACTTATTTACGCGATACCACGCGTACTAGGCTCCAACATTTCCAGCGAACAAAGCTCTTCATGTTCCCATTGTGCCAGCTGGTGGAAGGCTTACGTTTTAACGATGGATTTACTAGCTTCATCTCGACTGCACCTCCTGAAGAAGGCGTATGGACAGTCCCAGTCCAGTGTTTTCAATTACTGTGCCAAATACGCCCTGATCCAACTGAATATTTAAAAATTCTTTTTTCGTTTATCTGCACATTTTCATAAAAGGGATACATAGAGTTTGCTCCTATAGTTGCTGTAGCCTGAATTTTACATCCCTACTAATAGGATGCATCAAGCGTCAAAATAAATAAACATTGACTGCGCAAGTTGCAGCTTATCTGCTTATTCTTGATTGATTCTTCGCTAGTTCTCCCTTGTTTGAATATCTAATAGACGGCTCTTCCGATAGACAATGATAGGCAGAATGATATGAAATTTAATCAATAATAGTACGCCTTACACGAGGTTTTGGTATATCGAGTGAAGCCAACTAAAAGGTGATGGTGCAGATTTATTTATTTTATTTATTAAAATTTACTACTACACGCAATATCCCAAAATTTAAGCAAAAATTAGGAGTTGACCGTAGGATAATATCTAATATTTGCCCACACATGGGGACATGTCGTGATTCTACCCCTTTTCTTACTGCAGAGATCTGTCTGTTTTGGACAGCCATTCAATACAAAAGTCAGATGGACGTTGAGTACTTAGGGACCTCAGTTTGTACTCAGGAGTTAAGTCGGCCGGTTTGATGTTCACGTCAAAGTTTGAATTTCCTTGCTACCACGCGGTTTGCATATGTCTTCAAGGTTTCCTCAGTGGTTCGATTCGGCGCCGTGGTAGGAAATAATGCCTGCCTCGGAACAGGTCTATTCGATTTCATTATTCGTTTCATGACGTGAGTGCCGTGGTAATTGCTCCTACTTCGGCGAATAATGTCGTTGCTAATAGCTCTACTCGCTATTTTATTGTAACCGACTCCCTACTTTACTAATTGCAATGCGCAATTTCCTTCTGCTCACTACGTTCATTAATTATTAGCAACTGCGATCTTGTACTTCGCTGCCGGCATTTCACTTTCCTTTCTGTCTGCTGCTGAATACGGTCGAGGTGTGTTCGGCTCACGTAGGTAAGTAAAGCCGTTTGATTGTATCACACCTTTGACATCATTTCCTGACCAATGACGTGAGTACTCTCAGTGTTAAAGAACTTGCTAATGCTACTTTAAGTTGGTGTGTAGTTCTTTGTGTAATGACAGAGATGATGAAAACGGTCAAATGGTAGTATTCGTTTCATGTACATATTCTCGTTGCATTTTGTGAGGAAGTGCGCGAATTTGCAACATTCCTTGCGCATTATAAAAAACCATTTCCAGTGCTCCATTCATATTTGTCTCTCCTGCAAGGTGCAGCTAGGTGCTACTATTGATTTTTTGTATACATAGGGTGCACTTGGTGTTTGGCCAAAGTGGCATGACACAAGCTATACCCTAAGCTCTTCATTAGTCTGCCGCATTTGCATGAGACTTTGAAGCTTGCGGCCGATGACGTGAGGCTTAGTCGTTCTAAATTAATTCACAGCCCACGCGCTTCCTTATTCTGATGCCCATGACAGCGTAGACTAGTCTTGGATGTGCGACCGAAGAAATGGGGCATACGGCTTCCCTACCGGCAGTTGATGTAAGTGCGATCTCTCACACAACTTTCGCAACTATCCCGATTGCGCCAAATACTTTAAATTAGTAATATCCCGTACGCATCTCCGTTTGTAAATTCATCACACGACTACTGTCTTTTCACGCTTCCTGTCTGGTTTGCATGCATTAGCTAGTCGAAGGCGCGTCCTGTTCTCATATCGATTGTCCGTCTTCGTCGGCTCGCGTATTAAGAATTTCTATTCACCGTGAAAGGTATGGCGTAATGGACCCACGTCATTTCTTTATCCTTGCGCTGTTAGTTTATTCCGCAGCCTGCATTTGCGGACGCTGATTGACCACGCTATAGCTGATCAGACTAGAGCAAAATTGTGCTGTTATGAAATCCATTTGCTCTGATATGTAGCAGGCTAGCACACGCGTGAGGACGACTTTGTAGGGCAGGTCGGGTGCTTATCGTCCCAAATTTACTGAATAACTGCGTAAGAAATTTTTCGGCACATACTTAAAAGTTAATTGGTCAAAATAAATTTTCCGAGCGCTGGATAAGAGAAGCAAAACGCATGCTAGATAGTGCAATTTTTCTTGGTAGAAGCGACGTCCTGCATTCCTATTCAGTTGGCGATATGTGTTTTTGCTTGAACTTGTTTAGTCTAACATTTGTAAAAGTACTACTACGTGGACTAAAAAACCTGCCGTAAGGTGAATGTTTTTGAGCTGCCTTATTAATAACTCTCGTGGAATTACGCTAATTAATTGTGGAGTGTGATTGCACGTCACAGGATTATTATAAACCTCGCAGCGCGCCACGAGGATTAACTTTTTATATGATTTGAGGACGAGGTAGAAGAAATGTTATCGAGCTCACTTAGACAGATTGTCTTGCAAATGAAATTACGAGCTACAGTTCAGTAACTCGATTAGAAATGATAAGGCTTTAGAACACATAGGTCCGATTTCCTGAGATCCCATAACGTATGAACTTGGCGGCAGTAAAGTAAATAAAGCGAAAGTCACTACGACATCGTTATCCAGTCTCCCGCTCAGTTTGCTTTAATGTTTTTTTCTCATTGATTTGTTGACCCAGGTCACCGGCATCGCACCGGAAACTGACGTTTCAAGATTCATTGATCGAGTATAGGCTAGTTTTTTGTTGAATGGCGACAATGTGAAAAGCTATCTCAGCCATCAACGTTAAAGTCGCAACTCGCGCAGCTCTCGAATATTGGCTAGCGTAAAATCTTTGCGCTAAATAAATTCCCTACGCTTAAGATAGTGTCAGATTTGCAATATACTCTCACCGCTGAAGAAAATCACTGTTACGGCTAAAGATCTGCGACATTTTTTACGATAGTCTTATCCTACAAGCAACAAAACTTGACTTATTTTACTTTGTTTGAGGATCAGCTTTCGATCCACAGCTGTTAGCGAAGGGTTGTAGGCGTGCCGCAATTGTAATCTGCGGTGTAAATGATGTTGCTTTTTATTTGTGACTGTGACACAGCGAAAGCTGAACAAATAGGTTTTTGGCGCGACGCGCGCGCCCGCAAACTCGCTGAAAATCTCGTCGTGGCCGACTAAACCTACATATATTCTTTTTTCAGCCGGCCATTGGTGGTCGAGAGAGAGAAAGAGTCGACCGTGTAGAGCGACAAAATGGTAGCCGGCTGCGGCAATAAATGCGTCAAATATTCATTCTTCTTCTTCAACTTCCTCTTTTTCGTGAGTTCATTTTTATTTTTGCAGTCTCCTCAGTCCTGCGTCAATTGGCGGTGTAGTGAATGTGACAGTTGGATAGAGCAGTCTTGTAAGGCCAAACTGTAATTTTCCTAATATAGCTTGCACTCTTCAGGAAGTGTGCGAGCGCTAATTAAAATGCTTGCAGTGTTTAGTTAAAAACTATTTCCAGTGCCATATTGTTGTTCTATTCTCAGGCGCTCAGAAAGTCATAGAAGCGGGTAAACTGTCCTGCCCGGTCAATTATTTCTTTTCATACTCATGCACTCATGATATTATTCATAGCTATTTCCTCCCGTCCCAACTCATAAAAAGAGTTCTAGGCGAGGTTGACCTTGTGGACGACACGTTCTCTCTTCCAACAGATTTGCATTTTCTCCCCTCCCCCATTTTGCGATGGCCTTGGTGTATACAACTAAAAGGGCGCTTATGCCGAAAATCCCGCGCAATTGTGTGCTTTTCCGGAGCGAACAAAGAGTTTATCGGCGCTTGTAATCCTCGGAATTATCAGTTGCTGTAATCGGGCAAAGCGGCGAGTGACGATTTACGCGTTTCGGCGCAAAAATTATGCCAAAATGATCGCCAGCTACGCAAAAAAATGCGCTTCGGAGCCAATCTATCTCTCAAAAAGTCGAGCCCACAGTAGCCATTATGCAGACGTGAAAACGTGACTGAAAAATACCGGTTTGGTTTTTTCGCCGAGAAAAAAAAATGTGACTGGTATTTATTGAGCAAAAGTGGCAGAGATCGCTATCTTCGATGGTCACGCTTTAGTTATTACGCACGAACAAAACTGAACGACGAATAGCGAGCGTACAACGTTAAGGGGTGTGCTAATTGGTTTTCTTCCTTTTATATATTCAGTAATAGCATAAGCAATACCTATTTTGATGGCTTCAGATCAAGCAAAATACAATTTGCAGTTCAACAAAGCCATGCAAAGAAAGAATATGGAAAAATTGCGGGCGAATTAGAGACCTTTACAAGAGAGAACGCTTTAAATCATGAGCAGTAGTTTTTTGGGACTAATATGCACATATTCTCCCTTATCGCATACGGTGCGACCTTATCGAAGTTCAATTTATAATTTGAATACTAGCGGGAATAGAATTTTTCCACCCTCGAAAAGTATATCAATCATTCGGGCTTTAATGCTTCATTCATTTGTGTCGACTTTTATCATATGCGCATATTTCGTGCAGGAGATGCATTCAAGTAGCCTTATTTTATAACGCCTTTTATCAGTCAGACGAGAGTTTTCGTGGTATGATACAATGTTCTATGAAGAATGGACGAATATAAACCGTGATTAAAACTACCGGGCCTCGCAGCAAATTATCTGCAAATATCCGTTCATTCGTTCACATTCGTACTTTCAATATCCTCACCCTATCACTACCGGCCTCATAATCTCTTGTACGCAATCTCCGTGACCTAAATGTACACAACTTTTTTTAGGTCTTTGGAGCGTTAATCCTCGCGTTAGCGCTGTGGGCCCGTTTCGACAATGAATTTCAACACCGACTGGGCAATATTCTTACGGACGCCAATCTCAGCAATGTTCAACTCAGTCAGGTAAAAAGAACATCACATTTGCCTGGCGCTGGACGTAGTACATGATCATGATGGTTTGGGACGCCTTTCCGCGGGCTCGAATATTATGGGCGTGGAAAAACGTTTAGATTCCCAATATCATGAGGAAAGAGAATACTCATTAAAATTAAATTTGATACAGAACTTCATGTTGACGTCCATTCAGAAATCCTATCATGCCTTCTTATTTTGTTAACACGAGCGGTATATAAAAACTGCGATATTTAATGCAAATGTGCGCGGAAGAATTTATTAGTCGCTGCACATCGCGCAATGCAAATCCCACTGCAACCATGGCTGAAATTGTATGAAATGAATCCAGAACAGTCAATACTTGTTTCTATGTCTTTGTGGTGCAATCTCTGGCTTTTCGGGAGAGCAGGATAGTTTCGCTCAGAAGCGAACGCGCGCGGTTGGCTTGAGACTGTAGTACGCTAGCTAGGGACAATGGAACGGGCTTATTTGCAGCAGGAACGTCTTGAAAGACATTCTCGCAAACTGCTGGCGACTGTAGAAGGCAAATGCTTAGCTAAACTATCTCTCAGTATTGGAGATTACTTGCTCTGACAACATTTGTGATCGATTGTACTAACTGAAGAACAATGCAATGTTGATACAGATGATAGTTCCAAAAGAGGTTCATAGCGGAGGCAGGATAGAAAGGATCAGGCATGCATTTAGCTCATTGTGGCTCATTGAGACCCGTCCTAGCGCATGAGCGGAGATTCTTTGCAAATGCGTTTCTTTGTTCTCTACGTCATTTCGTCGTACTCCTGGCACAACACGCGCCATTGCGTCGGTTAATTCAAAGCGCGTCGAAGAGTAGAAGGGACACAGACATTCTGTCCTTCTGTTCGCCTGAGTTGCGACCGAGAAGGATAGATCGCTATGGTTACGTAGTCGCAACAGTAATAAGTTTATGTTATCTGTCGTCATGCATGCCGAAGGTGAGAAAGGGTGAGGAGGAAGGATATAGAGGGGGGCTTTCCGCTTTGCGAGCAATTTCAATTGTTTATATCTCCTCGAAGTTGCAACCCAATTATTTATTCCACGCGGTATCGCGCGTGTTTACTCGTTTCCCATAAATACTCATGGAAGACGGCAGGTATTTATAAACAGAAACAAGATTGATGTTCTTGAGATTAGGGGCTGTCCGGCTGCTGAATTATTTCCGGCGCTTATTACTGCTCGTGCCAGAGTTAAATACTATGACATATCCATCGAAAGTCCTTCGCTTTCTGGGATATAACTCTTTTACATATGCATTTCAATATAAAAACATGAAGAAGAGCATAGTATTTAATGGAAGTCGGCAGGTCTCAAGCTTTGACAATCTCAGAAGCAAATCTCGAAACATTTCTTACTATTTTCTGCTACTTACTAGAGTACCAGAATGCAGAGGGTGCGTGGGATATTCGGCCTTACCACGTCACGTATTAGATCGACATTCAGTCCAAGTGTCTCTTCCTTCTTCCAATAGATCTTTTTTCTTCTGAAGTGACCCAGGATTCCGGTCTGACTCAGCGGCAGTTGTTACTGGACATTGAATATTGGCAATGGACCGTTAAGTTTGCGCAAGCGCTTTCAACATCTCAGTCGGACAGTTCTCAAGGGGAGAACCTCGTTTGTGGGCATAAACCTGCGCGGCCGGAGGGGGATTGGGTGGGGGAGTGACCGCGAAACCGGGGTCTCTCGAGGCAAGCAGAGGGATCAGACTCATTTTATCAATCCAATAAAACCAGTACCTTTTTGCGTTCGCTTATTGCCGATGCAAAGTAACAAAAGCTGCCATCGATAAAAAGAATCATAATCAGCTGCTAATGATCTTTGATAAGCTCGTTTATCTCTTAGCCAGTCTCCATCTCTCTTCCGTGCTTCGACTTTTTCTACAAGTCACCATCACACAATATTTTCATTATTTACGAAATCGCCCAACTTTACAATTTTTGTCTAAAGGGATTACGGCGCTAATCAATGCAATATGCAAAAACAAGCCAAATTCTTACTGCAATCATAGCATATTCTGAATATTCGAGTGCAGAAATGTTATAATGTGAGAGCTTTTTGAACAATTCAATTGCAATCTCGCTTCTGTCAAGATGATCGAGAGCCTGGGCGGTATGTACAAGCCTCAGTGTTGTAAGGGAGGTGGGGATGTGTGCGGAGATGAGCAAGATGATCAGTTTTTGACATAAATGTTTTACCAAGAGGTTGTCATTGCTTAGTTGCATCTCTATCGAGTAAAGCACTGCCTCAATGAGCGCATTGTTGAATGAAAAAACAGCCGCTGCACATGTGTTTTACAAGACGTTTGAAAGGCAGCGTTAGCTTTCGAGGGCGAAGAGTATTTGAGTAAATGAGAATAGAGTAACGGCGGGTGAGGCGCGGAAGTGTACTTACAAGTGCTAAACAAACAATACGGTGACGACGGCGACTTGTAACACACATTCCTCTCCGAGAAGGGTAGTTGAAATGCGCAAACAACGGGCACTCACAAAACCCTACAAGGACGGCGATAGCATCTTGAGTGGTTGTAGGTGTATCATGTGACGTCAGCCATCAATATTCCCATCGAACATTGTGCAAACTTCGGTGTTTGGATTCTTCAACAGAGACGAGACTTTTATAACGCTTTTCACTACAGAAATTTCACTACCGGTTCATGTATACTCGAAATTTCTTCGTTAGTTGCAACAGGCTTAAAGGAACACCGTAGTGCCGAGTTAGATTGCACAGATATTATTGCGAGACCAAGTCATTTGTCAGAACAACAGAGCAGAAGGAGCAAATTCATCAAATTAGTCGAGTTTGTCGCATAAATCTTTTCTTTTCAAGACAGAACCTCATTTTCGTGTAGCTGATCAAGAGAATATGAGTGCAAGGAGCAGTGTTAGATTTGGGTCGTAAAATTTACCCCCTCCCAGAAGCTTGATTGGTACCCACGAGTGCCGATTGTTTTCCAGCGCCGCGTGTATATCGAGATTGTCCCTCTGTCTATGACCGTGATATCTAACAAATGGTGCGGCTCTGTGAAGTACCGTACGTAAGGAAGTGTGCTTTCAAGTGCCGGATAAACATGACGCCGGTGACGGCGGCGCCTCATTCCGCGTCCTATCTGACCGGAGATGGGTGTAAACGCTGGCACGCATAGCTCATTTGTGTTGACAATTTCCGAAGTGCGGCATCTTGGCAAACACAAACAATCCGACGTTTTGACCCGCCGCCACCATCCTCGCCACCCTTGCGCACGTCCAAGCAAGCTTTGAGGGCACCTAACAATACGTATTTTGGGGAACAGCAGCGATTTTTTTCGCTAACGTAAATTTTTCGTCTACGCGCTTGTTAAAGAGCAAGAAATGCACTCAACGAGAACTTGCAATGAAAAAGCATAAGGAGCGCAAAATGTACGTGCTCCAAAATGAGGGATCAAGGGCAACGATGATGCAAGAGAATTTAGAAGGGTGCACATTATGCGTTACCTTTTCAAAAACGTGTTCGACATTTACTATTTAAAGATAATTAACAAAACCTACCTCTACTGTCGCTAAGTGAAATAAAGTCTATAATTTTTCAGTATAGTAGATATTGCCATTCGACCATGTAATAGAATGCGACATGCGAAAGAGCAAAAGTATTAATTGACAAATGATGGCTGTTGAGGAGATTGCTAGTTGCTCTCGCCAAATGCCATCAAAGTAGAGCTTTTGCGTAACTACTTCCGTCAAGACTACTCGCACAATTCACTTCGATTGCAAATTGAATTGTGGTTTTTTTCTAGCATTTGAACGCGACACCTCGCATGCAATGTTCGTTTCCACCGCCCTCGCGAATCGAATCGAGTAATTGCGATGCGAAAAAATTAAATTTCGGGTACAAGGCGTAGTGTAGGAAGCTGCGATAGGCGCGGCGAAGCAGCAGAGTTGAACACGCGAATGAATTGCAATCGTATAAAACACTCTGAATAACCCTCAATCACGTCGTGAGTGTAAGAGTTCTGTCATTTTTAAGCGACTTGCGATTCGGTCTTGAAAAATCAGCGCATTTGCAAATCTTGTAACTGTCTTATCAAAAAGTAAGCACAGCATGAACATTTTCAAACATGACATTTGTGCGCCGCTGTCATTGAGATCTAATGAGTATATTAATCGATCTTAAAAGGACTATTATTATTTGTATATTATTTGCAGATGTACGTCGCTTTGTACGTACTGGCGGGCATTGGAGCCGTCCTGTTTCTGTTAGGCTTTCTTGGCTGCTGTGGCGCCTGCTGCGAACAGATCTGCGT
>NIUQ01003611.1:0-16760 GCA_002796945.1 Plectus sambesii
CGCCATTGCCTTGGCGAAGAGAGCTATAAGAAAGAGTGGGGAGGCGTACGTAGTTGGAGCGTAAAAGAAGAGTAATAATCGATTTTCTTCTGCAGCGCTACTTGTCGCCCGAAGTGCTCAGCGAGACTATGCCGCTGACGTTCGACGCCTTCCGCATGTCCGACATCTATTCCATGGGTCTCATCATGTGGGAAATTGTTCGACGAACAAACGTTAAAAGTATGTCTACTTTCGCCCAGATCTCCATCATCCTCCACATCTTTCTACTCTTTAGATCAATGCGAGACGTACGAGCTCCCCTATTACGACATGGTACCGTCGAATCCTTCGCAAGAAGATATGCGCGTCGTTGTCGTCGACAGAAATTGTCGACCCGCCCTACCCTCTCGCTTCGACGACTTCCAATTCAGCCCCGTAAGTGTTTTGTATACGAAACTCCCAGGCTCACCTTGATTTCGGGATCGATACGCGATAGCTAACGGGAAATATGACGTGACTTGGTTTCAGGTATTGGCTGAAGTGACGCGAGCGATGCGAGAATGTTGGTCGGTGAACCCGCATGCTCGAAATCAGGCTTTGGTTGTTCGAAACATGATCGACCGATTGTGCAGCGACCAACATCTGATTCTATGACCAGACGAGTCGCCGCCTATGGGTGTAAATAACGTTATTGTCAATGGTACAGTCGGATTGGGCGCAGCGTTGTGGTAGTATGCGCGCTTGGTTCAGTTTTTATATTTGCAGGTTCGTCTTGTCACGTGTTACTATTTTAGACGTCGGCGCGCGCGTATTCTGCCACTCATGTTACAGACTGTTTTGACTGGGGAGGCTGAGTCATCCGGAATGTGTTATATGCTTTTAGCGCCTGGAGAATTTTGCAGCGGTGATGCACGCGCCCTTTACGAACGAATATTCCTATCATATTTCAATATGTTAACAAAAAGGAAATTTGCTCGGTTTCATCCGACATTCGCTCGAAATTGATATCGTCATCAATTAATATGTAATCATCCACGCTTACATTCGGAATCGTTTATGCATCATTCATTTGTCATCCAACTTATTACCGCTATGACGCGGATCGTAGGCGCCAGCAGCATATGACATTGTCCTTGACCGGCTTCAGAGTCGACGATAGCAACGATTTTTAAAATTTATTACCTCTGATCGTTTCACCTTATCTGTATACCTTCTCGACGCTCTGGTTACTTAGTGACGCGAAATTAAAACAGTTTTATGTTTAATATTTTTACCGTAAATGTCGTTATTAACTCGGGTCCGAACAAACCGTGTCAGCAACGGTATGTGCGACATGTGCATGTAGCTTTTTTGTACATACAAGTCCTATTAAATATTGTTGCGTATTATATTACTCGAACGTTTGTGTTGTACATCGGCAGGTTATCATTTGTGACTATATCTCTTTTGACAATGTATCTGTAACTCAGTATTGGTGACTCGTTGTCATCTCTTTGCAGTGACTCCCGTACATTTCATTTTAGTGCTCTGTAGCTCTTGGTTAGCATGATCAACAGCTTATGCCATTTCCAGTTTAATAAAGGCCCCTTTCAATTTGAAGAGAACGTTTTTTCAGTATTGCTTTGGAAAATGCCCTCTTTGAACTGGAAAGTGCCTTTGTTAATGTGGAAATGGTGTATATCATCAAACGCGCTTAAGAATGACAATTTCATTATTCAATGTATATTGACAAGTAAATAATATTGAAAAATAGTGCAGTCGGCAGATATAGGCAAATATGTGATCCTGAATTATGAACCAATCAACTTCAGAAGCAGACGGCAGTAATCTCCGCTGCAGTCTTCCTTGATTGCCTTGACCAACGTTTTCTTATAGCGCTTTTGGTACTCTTCTTTTATGAGACGATAGGGCATAACGATATTTCCCGCCCATGTCCCAACCGACCAATCATCACGCTTCCCGCTTTGGCGATTGCAACAGTTTTGTGAACACACGTCCGAGGAACGCATTGAAAAGCCCGCAGCTTTAACGAAACGGCGCTAAACGAAGGTGAAATTGTTAACGACTACCTCGCTGCGAGACACAATGACGCGTATGAGCGCTTCGTCGTCGGTGCCGGCGCCTTTCATCGCTTCGTTCAATTTTTCGGCAAAGTACGATTGCATGTTCTTAGCCACTTTGACTGAAAAACTGGCCGCGTTAAAGCAAATCAATAAGGGCTGTCGTCGCTACCGATAGTCAGCAGCGCGTCGCGTATTTCGCCATGGAACTCCTTGCGAATGTCGAGCTCGATGTCGATGTCATTTTTGCGCCTGTACGCTTCGAAGGTGGCCTTCAGCTGCGGCCAACTCCGCAAGCAGAATATATGATTGAAGAGCACTTCGTCGGTGCCCAACTTGCCGACACCGCCCTATGCAAAATCACGTACTTGTTGCTGCCTCAGGCGAGCGTAATTCGGTAGCAACATACCGCGGTGAGCTTTTGTGCGTCCGTTTCGGCGAGCTTCGAGTCGAGCTCTTTGTTTTCATCGCGAGTAGCCGTGACGACTGAGCGCATTAGTCGGCCAAAGTCGCCCGACACTTCGTTCGATATGTCTTTCTCGAGATTACGCCGAAACTCAGTGTGATAGGCTTCTTTAATTAACTCTAGCTCCTAAAACAACATCTATTACTCATTAACCAAACCTGGTGACCTTCAATCAATGCTACTGTTACCGAGTTTGAACGAGTGCATAGTACTTCGATAAGTGCGTGTTCGTCCGTTCCAACCCCCTGCAACGTATGGAAATCGACTAACGTTTCGGTCTGATTGCTTACGGAAATGGCCTTGTTGATTATGTGAGCGTCGTAGAGGTGCGAGGGACATAGCAGCGCGAGCGTAAGGTCCAAGAAATGTCCACCCAATTCGTCCTCCAGATCATTCAGCAAGTCCTGAGCAAGCAAATCGTTCGTTCGTTGCTAATGCGGCAGATGAAAAACGGGGGCCAGCAGCGGCCAAAATTCCCGACGACATGACGTGGTAATTAGCCGTCAACGAAGGTGACGAGCATGACGACGGAAGGGGACAACCGGCCGCTACGCCACGCACGCGTGCCTCACTGGCGGTTTTCACACTAATTAATCCCCGTTTCAATCAGGCGAGCGCTCGACCGACTATATACGCGACTGGCTGACTGCCGGCAGGTCTCGGCTAATGCAACCATCCGCCTACCTCAAAATTAATGCCGATCTCGGGCGGCTGCGGCGACACAGCGCCCTCTAACGTAGCCGTCTTCGGTGGAGGCGGAACTGGAGTGTCGGCCGCTGCCGTCTTCGGGTGAGGATCGTTTGGCGGCTTGGGACTCTTTCGAGGTTTTGACCCCGCTCGTTTGGTAACCGCTTTGCCGTCGTCCTTGCTTTTCGCACGTTTTGTCGACATGTCGCACAACAAACGGGGCTAACGGGGACGACTGGAGGAGAGAGGACACTGGGCAATGCTGGCTTCGATACCGTCGGGAGGGGGTGATGCGGTCGCCGCGGAGATGCAATAACACAGACTACGTCAGTCTACCAGCATTGCTAGTGGCACTCTACCGATCGCCTACAAATTGACGCCAGACACGAGATGAAAGGGTTCTGTTCTGCTTTTATCCAATAAGCCGTGACTGCCACAATGCACGTTGTTTCCGTTCACTTTATACGCATTTAGATGAAGTAATAATCATCGTCGAAGCATCGTATCCATAACGACGTGAACGAATCTTTAGAACGCATGACAAATTGCTCGCATTACGACGGACCATACGGATTCAGTGTCAACGCCAATTGTCATCCGATGCGGCGCTTAACAATTGCTGACGGCAGTTTCGTCGACAACGCACGCGCCGTTCTCATAGCGGTAGCCGAAGCAGCAGCACTTGCACTTTTCGCCGTCACTAAAACAACTATTGATTGTTTGGTGCCAGGCGCAGTGACGCCATTTCGGCGTACCTCTTGCAGTTGATCGTTGGTATTTTCGTTCCAAGCACCTGACACAACAGCGGTTCGACGTACTGATAGACAGGGCCGGTGCGCAGAAATTCCAATTCCTGGGTGACGTACGGCTTGATGTCGCAGCGGTCGGACGACGGGACGACGTCGGGATACCTAATTGTTCGAATGTGATTAAGCTTTACACTTCTCTTCAAAGCTGTCACATCAACTTACCACTCGCGCAGAGTTTCCACTTCCTCATCGGTCAAGGGATCCATTTCGCAGGGCGGCGATTCATCGGAGCAAGTTCGGCTTTGGAACGACTGCGTCAGGAAGCTACGAGCGCGCCTGAACTACTCATATAAGCTATTATATGAATGAAAGAGAGAGAGTTTATCGCTCTCTAACAGTACTTGCAGCACTGGGCCTTGCGCGCGCAGTATCCGCATTCTGCATTCGGCGCTCTACTGTAGAGTGGATGAGTGAGATAGCTTGTGTTGTTCTTAAGTATTTTCATCCCGCGGGCGATCAGCTTCGGAGGCGGAACCTGGTTAAAAACGCTTCGTTTCAAGGGGAACTTTATTCGTCCCAACCTCAGGACAATGTACCGTCGACTGCTGTTAGCTACGGAAGACAACACTGCGTTGGCGGAAAGATTATCATAATAAAAATTGACATGACTCGCAGTGAGCCTGCCATGCGCAGCTAAAAATAGTTTACGGTACATTCCCCATAGCTAGGAATGAGCAAAGTTCCGCTGTATAATGGAACTGCGTCAAATAGTACCTGGCATCCAGCGTCTTTGGCGTCGCTGAGAAAGTTGGTGATGACCTGTCGGAGGTCGCCATGTGGCCACGCACATCGGGACCAGTCCGACCACTCCTCGGGAGTATCTTCGCAGGAGACGGCGAAGAAGATGTTAGCCGCACTAAAGCCTAAACTTGGAATGAGAAAAGAACCAGAGTGACCGGCACCTACCGACGACAGCTAGCAGCAATGAGCATGAAAGAAGCCACTTCATCATTATGACTGGAAACGTTTGAGTGAGTCAGAACAAGATGTTTGCCAGATCAGCCGCCGGACGGAAGAAAGACCACGAGGACGATTGTTTAAACTGAAGCGCAAACGGTTGAGCGGCCTTCGCCCGCGTTTAGCAGCCGCCGATTGGTCGTCGTGATTTACAGACGCCACAGACGGCCATCAAATCATCAGTTGTTGTCTGTTGCTGCTGCTGACAGTTGGACTTTGCTCCGGTCATTCATACCCTTATCGACTGCCATATCTTCGTCACGAGTCTTTGCGCGCCATAAAACACACAAGAACGGAAACGATCTCTGGCAAATGGCACCCAAGCCCACTCATAGGTCAGAGGTCAAAAATCTACCGATCCCCAAATTTTTCTAGATTTTTTGTCATCCTGTGCACTTGATAACGTAATGTCCCACGCATATTTGGTGAGTGGAACATCTCTTATAGTTGTCTTGTTGTGACCTCATTTCTCTTTGCGATTTCTCCAAGGGGAAAGGAATTTGTAAGTAGATCGAACGTCTCCCTACCAACTAATGTGTAAAGGTTCACTTGTATCTCTGTAAACAAAGTGACGTGCTGTCGCGTTTGTACTATGCTTGAGAACGCGAAAAATTGACGCTGCGTCGCTTCGTTCAGCTGCTCTAAGCGAACTCTAAAATGAATGCTAATATGATTTGCGCTTCTTCGCTTCTCGTATTTGTGTGTGCATTGATATTGACAGCGTCGGCGGAGCGTTGCCCTCTGTGGAGCGCAGTCGAATGTCCCGTGAGCTGGCGATGTATTGAGGGCCAATGTCGACCAAACGTCAGTTGCTCCGACATCCAATGTCCGGTGAGTACGAGATGCGAAGATGGCCAGTGCGTTCGATTGACCGACCTCCGCTGTGGTCGAAACATCGCCGTCGCCAACGATACCACTCGCGCTCGAAGCATCGCCACCGACTGCGGCGTGGCGGGCGTCTGCATCAATGGACGATGCAGGACTAATCGTACGTTTGCGCCTCGATATATAGTATCTAATCCGAGCCTCCTCTCGTCTTAGGATGCTACGGACGAACTTGTCCCGAAGGTCACCGTTGTCTCGACGGTGTCTGCGAAAAGATTATTGACAAATTCTGCTTGACGTCGTTCGATTGCGGCTTCGGATATGCATGCACATCGAACAAGTGTATGCTAGTGGCGACAAGCGATGAAAATGTTTGCAATTGCGATCCAGGATTTGCGTGTATAGAAGGAAAATGTGAAGCAAACGATGGTAGACTGAGATTAGTGTGATTAGTTACGAGTGCCATAATTCCCAGTTGAGTCATTTAGGCTGCGAATTCGTCACATGCTCGAAAGCGACGAGATGCGAACGTGGCAAATGCGTCCAGGTGGAGGGGAGAAAATGCGCTGGCGCAACGGCTGACTGCGGCAAAGGCTTCATGTGCAGAAACGCTCGGTGCGCCGTCGATCCTTGCGCTCTTCTTCAGTGCAGCGGCGCCACCGTTTGTTTCGAAGGCGAATGTCGAATCGCCGACGGAATGGCCTGCACGGACGATCCGTCGCCCTGCCCTCCCGCATACAAATGTTTTGACGGACGATGCACAAAAGATGGTAAAATTTCGCTCCATTTTCGACGCCGATCACCTTTGACACTACCAATCGCCGATACCATTTTGCAGAATGCTTGGGCAAGATCTGCAATGCGGGGCAAGTGTGCGATGGCGGCTGGTGTCTGCAGATCGAAGGACAGCTGTGTTCTTCTGGACTGAGGGACTGCGGCGAAGCCTTTCAGTGTGTCGAAGGGAAATGCGTAGATAAGTTTGAAGAGGCTTTCGTGGCCCCGTGAACATGTTCCGTCACTCGTCATACAAAGCTGTACATATAATTATTGAAAACAACAATAAACCAACGGCGATTGAGCGCACCAAAATACAGCATCTAAACCGACTATCTAAATCGAAGTTGCGCCCAGAGAGACGCGATAAGAATGAGCATATTCACAGAATGGCTATAGAAGCCGTAGGGGCCGGCGGTGGCCTTTGAGCTTTTGACGCGCTTGATCTGCGCCGTCTCTGTAACGGTCATCTTATTTCCTGAGAACAGCCCAAATTCCTTTTTCTATTCTTACGTGGTTTGACGAACTGGTACCGGGCGAAGAAGCCCGTCGCGTCGAAGATACCGGATAAGTGGCGGGGTAGTCGGGACTGCTGACATTCCCGCTCTTCTTACCATCCTCGCTGGAAATTCGCAGCTGGCAGTCGCCTGAAAGTGTCGATTAAACGAACGGCTCGGATTAATTCGTTAAGCGACGGACCGGAGCATCTGCGAGTCATCAGATAGAGCCAGGAACAAACGAAGACGGTCGCTCGCATGACAGCTCGCCGAATCGAACGCGCTGTGCTGCTCTAGGAGAAGACCGACTTGTTCCCCCGAGGAATCAACGAGAACGTCCAAGTGGACGAGGGGTACCTACGCGTGCGTGCAACCAATTCAAGTTGACTACTTGCGGATGGGGCGCTTGGTGCTGGCGGCGGTCGGGGACTTGAAATTAGATTAGTGCCAAGCAAGGAAGATAGGCTTTTAGGCCAGCGCCGGGCGCGCCGGTAGGATCGAATTTTGCCGCTCGATTCGCCATCCGGTCGACCCACTCCGTCGAACGCGACGCTATCGTTGAGAAAGTAATGCCCCGCTCATCAGGACGCCACAAACCAATGACGAATAGCGGTGGAGGGGGGAGGAGAAAGCGGACATTTAACCGTTGCTGTACTAGAACGTACCCGATTTTGGCTGTATGATGGCGGGTACTTCGGCAGCTTCGCCGAAGCCATTAATCGGGGGCGGCGTTGGTAGTTCATTGACGAATTCGTAAGTGGCATGAAATCCTCGTCCCTAAAAGTGCACAATGTCACCTTAACAGGAGTTTGAATGTTTTTGGTCTCCACCTCATAGTCCTCGTTCGCTCCAGTAATAAAGTGAAGCTGGACATGTTGTCTGCTCGATATGCGCAAAACGCCCTTATCCGTTGGTCGACACAATTTTTCAAGGAGCACCAAACTGTTTCCATTGCTGCCAGAACCTTCGTCGTAGATGACGAGGTAGTCGTCGGCAAAATCACAACTGCAAGTGAAATAAGAGTAAAAATTGGATCGTGTGAAAGGTAAGGGGAGAAAGAAAGAGAGAACACCCACGTTGCGTCAATCGGCGGAGGAATATGGAGCTCTTTGACGACGATTTGTATATTCTGACCCGGCGAAGCGTGAAAGTAGTAAATGCATTTGGTGTCTGGCGGGTAGTAGTAGGGAAAGTGAGGAGAGTATATGTTCCCCTTCAACTGCTCCTCGCTGCTCTTGATCATGTAGTGACAACCTTCGCCTTGCATTCGTCGTCCATCGATGTGGTAGTCGCCTATGATTTTTTTCTTCATTACTACCCAACGATCAAGGCGAGATTAAATCATTACGTTTCTTCAGGAAATGATATTCCCCCACGAATCCCTTGTTCATTCGCGCATGGTTCAGCGCCGCTGAATGAAACTCAAATATCAGCGCGCGTCCTTTCGAGTAGAACTTGCTGCCGGGCGCCAAGTCGGCGCCGCACAACTCGTGCTGCCACAAGCTCTTCTCGTTGACGGCCGCGTCGTCCTCCAGATCCTGGTATATTCTCACATAGTCCATGCATCTGCAGCCCCGTTGAAGCACATTTTGTCCTCCGCCATCTCAAATGCAGCCACTTACCGTCCTGATACGGGATCTTTCGGAGCGAGCTCGAACTGGAAGAAAGTGATCTCCACCAGCTCTCCGCTCGCTCCCACAAACTGGTACAGTAGGCACTCGATATCTTCCTCATAGGGCTCGGGCCAGTTCGGCGACAAGAATGAGCCATTAGTCTGAGCGCCGGCAAATCCATCGTACTCGACACACTGACATCCTGAAAACACCCCACATGAATGGTTTAGAGGGGCCGAATCGATCGGTACTCACCAGGATTGACGGCGGGCGTTGTCGTCCGCAGCCAGCTCGCCTCCAGCAGCGTCACGAAGGTCGCCACCGTCCAGGTGAGCATCTGAAAGCGAGGACGACTGGCATCGAAGCGATGCGACAACATCATCGGAGTCGTGCGGACGAACGGGGCGTAATTGAATCGAGAGGCCAATTAGCAAACAGCGAACGGGCGCTTACCCAAATAGGCGCCCGAAGCGCCGGCATAATTGATCGGTCGAAGACGACCGAACGGCCGCGACACGCGACACTCGGCCAGGGAGAGATGCCGCTGTCTCGCGCCTCGTCGCCTTATCGGCAGTCGAAAATTCGTTTCCGACGCAATCAGTCCACCCCGTTCGACGCACATTTGGCCAGCGCCGACGCCTCCTGCGTCGTCAATCACGCCGCCACTGTTCAGCACTCACCTCGACCGCACTACTCGACGACGGGCAGCAAATCTGTACTCATCCTTGTCGCCATGTCGGCACGAATGACCGCCCATGCACACGCCTAGCGCAGCGGTGGCCGACCGCGGGTCGCCAGGGAAGGAAGCGGCAAAGTGGCTTCGTCCGGCTCGAGCGGCCCGATAAAAGCGCAGTCGGGGATGGACCAAGTCCAAAATTGACAAAAACCCACCAGCCGCTCGATCGATGTCCGTGCAGACGCAGCGATGCGCGGCGCACTCGCCACACCGGACGAGAGCTCGGATCGAATTATAGGACCGACCGCACCAAGCGCATCGCCTTCCGATTTACGATGGCAGCTGATTGCTCGTCGCGGCCCGCGCATCGCCAACCTGTGTCATCGACGCTCGTGAACCATGAGAAATAGTCATTACTCCACGCACCATAAGCACTGGCAACAACATGGCACGCACACACACACAAAGATCGCACGCAGCTAGGAACACCTATCGCCACTTCATTTTACGAATACTAACAGCGGGACAGTACCACCACACAAAGGTAGGCACCGTAAACCGGGTAGTCCATACGATGTAATCATCTGCTCGTTTCAATACGTAAATATATTTCATAACTATACATCGTTAGGAGACAAATTGGGAAGCAGACAATTTACATAATCAAGAGCGGTCAAAATTTAGACAAGAGTTCAGATCACGATCATTTTGAATATGCAAGCAAAAGATGATATCAAATCAGCTCGTTGAGGGCGGTCGAAGAACACGCATGTGATGCACGTAACGATTTTGTTGGCTCGCAAATATCGCGCAGACAATAATTGTACATAGTACATATTCTCTTAGGAAGCACGGTTTGATGCAAACCCACGGCAATATCGGAGCCACAATGTTTTTGCGTCAAATGAACAAAATGGCACAAATAAAGCGAATCACCGTAGTAGTAAAATCAATCAATAGCGAGCATCAATCAATTTATAACCAGGACAAAAAAGTCAGATCCTGGAGAAGAAATATCCAGGAGTAGTATTGAAATGGCAAGTAGGTGTATAAACAAAAAAAGAGAGTATAATTGGATGGCGGTTAGCCGCAGCCGCCGCAGCCCCCGCAACCGCCGCATCCCCCGCATCCTCCGCAAGCTCCGCACGCGCCGCAGGCACCGCAGGCGCCGCAAGCTCCGCCGTCGGCCCCGCAAGCGGCGCATCCGGCTGCGATCGCTAGGCACTCCATGCCGCCAGTACCTTCGTGAGAGTGAGCACCGATCGACTCGCGTTGTTTGGTCAGAAAGCGGTTCGTTGGCGCCGCCTTTCCATAGCCGCAGGCGAGCGTCAACGGCCACTTATGGCACTGATGACCCACCGCCGTGCTTTCGTTGCGGTCGCGTACCTAAAGAGAAATTAGTGGTAATGGAAGAGCAATAATCGCTGGCGCCACTCATGCCTTGTCCGGATTGCAGAGCACGAATAGCGTCGACACGCTGAAGACGCTGGCCAAGTGCTCCGCCATGAACGTCGATTTGCACTGTATTCTTTTGCCGGGTAATCTGGCTTGCGCGTCTGAAGCAGCCGGCAGCGATTAATAAGACATCAAAATTGCGCTAATATGCAAACCTCCAAGCACAAACAGGGTGGTGCCCTCCGCTCCGGGTAGTTCAAACTTTTGCACCGTGTTCCTGCAACAGTTGCTCGTAATGTTGTTGCATCGCGCAGTCATGATTGAAAACAAATGCATACTTAAGCAAATTAAACGCCTCCACTTGCAGTTTACCAGGATTTCCGGGCTTAGCTTTCACGCTCTTTTCGCCGGTTACTTTTCGCGAGAACCCTGTCCAACGAGCCTTGACAATGGCAACTGCAATTTAATCGATATTCGAGTGGATGCGACCGTGAAGAAGCGACGTACAATCTCCATCTTTGTTGACAATCACCATCGCGCGCTCATCTGGAGATGACAAATGTGGCAAGAATTGCTGAAAGAAAAAGAGATGAGACCGAAGAAAGAGGGCAGTGAGGGCTGTAAGCGTACGAGATTGGGATCGAGTTGATCTTTGGCGGGCAGACTGTCGGCACCGATGAGGTGAGCCATGGCGAGCAGGCGCTGGTCCTTGCCATAGACCAGAATCATTGATAGCAACATGGGCGCCGAGTGGACAACTTGCACCGTGTATTTAGCACCGTCCCGCGCGTCCATCAATCTGAAAGTTGGCACTACGCGATTTTTCGCAAATATACCCCTTGGGATGAACATTTAAGTGGTANTCGCGTTGCACGGGAATCTCCTTGAGCGTGATAGAAGGGATGTGCACGTCGCCGTATGTTATGTTGCTCAAGTCCTGGTTTTCGAAGCCGAGAAAGGCGGGCGCCGCGTGGCCGCGGTACATTGATCCGCGCCGCCAGAATGAATGATCGCCGAAGTGGTGCTGCCACATTTTTTTTGTCATCGCTTCGCCGCGCAGCAACTTGCTGCCCGGAGCTCGATCGTTCACCGTGTCGTCATGCCTCAGCAACGTGCCTAGTAGACGCACCGTGTCTTTGTGGTATGCCACAGGGTGGACTTGGTGCGTATGCCAGATCAAGTCGAAATCGTAGCACGGTGTACAGAATTCGCCATGATACGTCTGCTTGAGCAGTAAGAAGCGCTGGTAGCGGCCGACCGCTTCGGCCAAGAATCGTGGCGCAGTGTAGTGAGGCAAGGATACCTGGGAGCGTCAAAGTAATTAATGCAAACGAGCAATAATGCGTCAGAATTACTTGGTAGTTGAAGTTGCGCTGACGCTGGACAGCCGCCCAAATATCGTAGGAAGACACCTGAGTGTAGGTCTCGCCGGCACCATTACGTTTCTGACTGCTGGCGAGAAAGTCGTAGGGCTCCTGTCCGCAAAAGTCCTGCCAGGCCTTGACGGAGCTCTCGTAGCGGTCCTGAATCTCCTCGGAGCTGAGGAGTTTGTGGTCGACGACGGTGCCGCAGATGGCCTCGCAGTCCTGTCGATAGTGCGAAGGACTAAGCATGTGTGAGTGCCATACCCAGTGGACATCGAGCGGCGGAATGTTATTCACGTCGCGCTTCTGTGACTGAAAACGACGCTCGATTATAATGGAGTCGACGCATGAGGCACAATGAAACACGCGACTGCGCGCCTACCTGAAGCGGCAGCCAGAACTGTTCGTATCGTCGAATAGCATTGCGAACCACATCCTCCTCGTACAGCACTGGGGCCTTGCGATCGATCATACGAAGAAAGTTTGCCTCGCGCTGACTAGCGACGAGCAAGTCGATGGAGATTTGCTTGCCCAGTTCCTTGTAAGTCATCTTGGGCGGTTTGGGCACGAAGCAGGCGTCGTAGGCGGGCGGGGCGGCCATCGCCTGAGCCATGGGCCGCTGGGCGGCGTAGTCGGGCGGGTCGGCAGCCAGCGCAGTGCTCACCGTTGTCATGCTTGCGTGGCTGGCGACGACGACTGCGCGAAGACAAAGCCGACCTTCAGTTTCGGCAGAGGAAGCGGTAGAGCCGTGGCCGTAGGAGCCGAATCGGCGCTCACTTGGTCGAATCGAGGCGGATTAGACGGCGACAGCGGGCGGCGGCGGCGGCGGTTCGCAGAAGACGAGCAGCAGCAATACCGAAGAGACGGAGGGGACTTTGCGCGCTTCGACCGTTTGATTGGAGTCGGGCTGCGACGGGCGGAGCAGTGGCGCGGGAGGAGGCCGCAAAACCGATGGCAACGCCGCTGCTTCGCCTCGGCGAGCGATCGATAAATCGCAGGAACGCAATTTTCGCGAGCGCGCCGTCGGTAACGACCGACCGAACCACTTGCACTGCTTCTTTTCGTAAACATCTGCGACCGCGCCAGCCCACGGTCCATAAGCTCTTTGGTCGTCGTCGACGACGGGTCGAGAGCGCCGCCGCCGACTCATAATGATACACGAGCTCATCATCGACTGCTGCAACCCTGTTCTTTGCCTACTTTCCTGCTCTTTGCCAAAGTCCACCTATTTTGCGCCGCGACCGCACGACATCCGATTCAGCGGAAGGGTACTCAGCACGAAGTCGCACTTAATAAGTTGCAATAAGTCGGAGGAAATGTGTGTGTTCTTCTGCACTTTGGAGAGGAAAAACTGCAAATATTCTTCAATCGACAAAAACAAGGCTCGAACGCCTAAACCCCAACTACACAAAGTGTACACTAAACGACGGCACAGGCGCTGACATATGATCAACTGTTGTGTCAAATCGATGAAGAAAACAGGTTTATCGCCATCTCTCTCATACAACCAAATTAATCGCTACTTAATCGACTGAACAATATAAGAACTACTATATGTGGCGTCTGTGTCAACGATTCTCTGCGATTCGCCAACGCATCACAAGGGCAGTGTAGGCGCCGCCGACCAACAAGAGAAACGTAATAATTGCTACGGAGAACAAGTACAGCCTAGCGAGTCGTCGTCTACGTAGCCTTGAAGCCGGACAAAAACTGGGTGACCAGCTCCTTCAACTTTGCGTCGGACGCCGGGGAAATGTGTCCCTCCTCGCGGATCGTCTTCAGCAGATCCTGTTGAGAAGCACGGATGTGCGCCACAAACTCCTGCAAATAACAACGATTCATTCATGTTGTGGAGTTCGTACTTATAGTTAATATAAGATTGTCCGAAAAGTCTTTTTCAAAACTCTTCTTTATAAAATAGATATATGGAAGTTTATGAAGACTCTCCGGACAACCTAATGTCTTAGTAGGATTGGCAAAAGAAAATACGCGCATTTAGCCGAGAAAATAATTGTTTCGGAATTTGTCGAAAAGTAGATTATCACGCATAATATTCCACAAATTTACGCAACGATTATGTTACCAGTCCATAAAATCAAAAAGATAGCGAACCTTCTCGAACTTGGTGATCGCCGAGGGGTCGATTTTGTCCAGGTAGCCCTTGACACCGGCATAGATGACCGTTACCTGCTCCTCAATAGCCATCGGAACTGCAATCACAATCATTTTTAAAACCGCTCGTAATCTTATGTGGCTACATATATTAAGGCATACAACTGTATGCAAGAAGACTTTATGCAAGTACAAAGTATGAGATGAGTCATCTTATATTTTGTTCATGCAAAAAACTTTTCATATGCAACAAGGGCCAATCATACTGAATTACCAGAATAAGTGACACCAATGTATCATATGGAATCAAAGAGCGATAATAATAAGAATACAAAAGCCTCGGATACTAGTTGTCTTCAATGATAATCAGACATATGCTTGTCTGTGTGATCGTCATAGGCGGAGTCGAACTCGGGTGGGTGGGACGCAAAGCGACAACTTAACCAGTTCAACTAATCTGTCGACTATCAAACGTACCGTATTGCCCCTGTTTCAACAGCTCGGTAAGACGAACACCGCGGTTGAGCAGCTGCTGCGTGGACGCGTCCAAATCGGAACCGAATTGGGCGAACGCGGCGACCTCACGGTACTGCGCCAACTCGAGCTTCATGCTACCAGCCACCTGAAAATCAATTCACACGTTAATTTATGCAATATATGCAGCAAAAGGATCATTCACTATTGATTCGATAGTCTCAGTGAAAAAATATTCCGCATTGCTTTTCTCGGTTCAGACATTTGTCAAACATCATAGACAGGAAGGAGGAGAGGTAATAAGGGCTTGGTAACTTGCCTGCTTCATGGCCTTGGTCTGGGCGGCCGAACCGACACGCGACACAGACAGACCGACGTTGATGGCCGGACGAATACCCTTGTAGAACAATTCAGTCTCCAAGAAGATCTGTCCGTCGGTGATACTAATCACATTGGTCGGGATGTACGCCGACACGTCACCGGCCTGAAACAAGACAATAGTTTCTTTCGTAAAAACTGATTAGAGATTGAAGTTTTACGCTATATGGACACTTTCTGCTCTTGCAATCTGGGAGAAAGCATAAATGTCAAGTTTTGCGTTCTTGGCACTTGACAGAGCACGAAGTATCCTTTTATCACGTGAACTCTAATCCGCCCTATCATACTATATTCAGCTCTAATAAGCCGCAAAATTGCGTATAAACCGAGCCATACATAAGATCCCATAAACTAAACGGTTGCCATCGCCTAATATATACGCTGAAAAGAATGATCGCATAGCCTACCTGAGTTTCGATGACGGGAAGAGCGGTGAGCGAGCCGCCGCCGAAGCTCTCGTTCATCTTAGCGGCACGCTCGAGCAGACGCGAGTGCAGGTAGAAGACGTCGCCGGGGTAGGCCTCACGACCGGGCGGACGACGCAGCAGCAGCGACATCTGACGGTAGGCGACGGCCTGCTTGGACAAGTCGTCGTAGATGATGAGGGCGTGCTTGCCGTTGTCGCGGAAGAATTCGCCCATGGCGCAGCCGGAGTAAGGCGCCAGGTACTGCAGCGGGGCGGCATCGGAAGCCGTCGCCGACACGACGATGGTGTAGCGCATAGCGTCTGCAAAAAAGAATTCGTCTTATTATGTCACACTCATCAGGACAGAATGAAGATAAGTTCGAATTTCAAGAAGATCGTGGGTTTGGCACTCATCTCGAACTGCGGCAAATGTTCGTCAATTTGACTTTCGTATTTCAACTCTGCCTTGGTGTGGAACACACTTCCAAAATCCGAGCTCGAATGATTAGTGTAGCTGACCGTTGAAGTATACTCTCCGCCTTGCGTTACAGTCAAAATGTTTCACACCACATATCTCCCCTCACTTTGTAGTTACATCTACCTACTAACGGCGCTATTAGCATCGGCCACCATTCAAGAATACCGCCAACAAGGGAACATTTTCCATTAAATGCAAGAAGTATTCCATTTATAAAATTAATAATCTGCAGATATAAGTGTGTAATACTGACCGGAGTCAGTGAGACGCTTGACGATCTGAGCGACGGTGGAACGCTTCTGTCCGATAGCGACGTAGATACAGTACAGCTTCTTCTTCTCGTCGGCGCCGTCGTTGAATCGCTTCTGGTTGATGATGCAGTCGATGGCAATAGCCGTCTTTCTAAATAAGGGATAGGGTAAGTTTTGCGCCGTGTTCTGCAAAGGGGTGCACTATGGGATGACTCAAAGAGGGGTAATTCTACTATTATGGGTTTCACCTGGCATCGCAATGCAAAGAGGGTATTCTAAAGACTATATTCTGGGTTTGGAGAGGTGGTGGCGTCCGCAATCGACAAAGCTTGCTCATATCAGATAAGATGGAAGGTGAGGCTAGGCCTTAATTTGGGCACATGGAACAGAAGTAGGCAGACGAATAAATTTATGAAACTGACCCCGTCTGTCGATCACCGATGATAAGCTCGCGCTGACCACGGCCGATGGGCACGAGCGAGTCGACGGCCTTAACACCCGTGAGCATAGGCTCACGTACACCAATACGCGGGATGATGCCGGGAGCCTTGACACCGAC
>NIUQ01003612.1:0-16779 GCA_002796945.1 Plectus sambesii
TTAATTCTTATGAATGGCTTGCTAGATGCTAGAAATTGAAATTTGGACTGCGGTGGTTTAGGCCAACTGGTCGATCGCAACTAAAGTTGTTTAGCAGGTTGATAGAGCCATCAACAATTTTAGCGCAAATATAGAGATATTCAAGTTCAATATCTTTTATGAGGACTCATAGAAAGCGTAAGCAAGTATTTCGTTGTAAAAAATTTAGACTTACTAGAACATCTTATGATATTGAAAAAAAATTTAATCATACATCAAAAGTGCACCTTCATGTGCTGAAGGTAGGCCTGCAAATATTGAGCAGGCAGTTCTAAACGATTTGTTATCACTTGGATATCTGAGACTGAAGCATAATTCAGATGCCCTCAAAAATATGTTTAATCGCGATATAAAACATGTTCGAAATAGTAAAAGCTACAACGATCGACTGGATTCAAACCAGCGCCGATCAAAATTGCAAGCGAGACGCCAAATCGCTGCACTACTACCTTATATTTGGTGGTCATGGCCAAAGGAAAGTTTTAAATATTGCTCAAAAACATTTTTCGTCGAACACAGGGCCAGTGTCATATCGCAAACTTCTGTTAGTCGTACATAATGAGACAGTTTACGATTACGTTAAACACGACTTTGGCTACAGAAAGTCGTAAAACCAATGTTAGAGCTAGTAACTGCCGCGTATTTATTCCTGTCGCGTAGGTTCGCCTATTAAAGCCCCACCTACTGATCGCAAAAATGTTGTTGCGCAACAAAACGTGAACAGCGGTTACTTAGTTTAGTGCGTACGATAAACAAAAGTGCTCCGAAAAGGGAAAGTGAGTGGGTGGGTAAATCAAGTGAGTTTCGTGGAAGTACACCTTTAAAAATATGTAGCTTATCTCTCACAAAGTCCTTTAGCCAATAATAAGGCAGAGCGCTAACGCGCTCTGCTGATACTTTGCACAAGCTTCAACAAAAAAGCATATTCCACCTTCTGCTCAGTACAAACGAAACAGAAATATTACTTCATCTCTGCGTCGTGTGTGTAAGCATACGCCACTGTAACACCACATCCGTAACAGAGGCAATATTCCAAAACGAGAATACTGTACATAATATCACATCGTTTTATTTGCTTATACTACAATTAATTTGATTAATTTGATATTTCCTGCCTGAAGGCTTATTTATGGATGTAGCTGCAAAAAGAATTAATCAGTTTCATCGCCTCATTAAAAACATATCTTTGGTTTAAATTTATCCATTTTCTCTCGACACGATTGCGTTCAAATGTGACGCAGCCAGAGATCTAGTCCATCAAATTTCGTGTTTTTTAATGATTTCAACCAAAAAACGTCGTTATTTTCGGAATTTTTTGTTACAGAAAAAATCGCCACAGGCGAATATACCTTTTTATCTANTTTCTTTGCTGAAATCGACTTTTCGGCTCCCATACAAAAGAGCGCGCGTGTGGTGAAGTAAACAAGAACGATGCAGAGCGCTACCGCGCTCTGCTGATATTTTTAGATATTAGCTGGTTTTGTCCTCTTGCTTATTAAAATAGCTCCCCAGCTTTAATGGCAACTCCAGCATGAGCTCAATGCAGACGGAAAGTTCTTCTATTGATTCATTTCAGTCAAACGCTGAAAATTGACAGCAGTTATTACTCATTCCGCTTCACTGTACAGTGAAATTCGTCTATAGCAGTTTCGCTTATACCGGTCTAGATTGGTCAGTCCCGAATTTTCGGCCTATGTTTTGTACATGGCAAATTTCGCTTATAACGGTTTCGCTTATACCGGTATTTCGCTTATACCGGTCAAGTTTGATCGGTCCCAAAGAGTACCTTCCCATACAAACAAGTTCGCTTATACCGGTCAAAGAATTTACAGACCTGTCATGAGAAAATGAGCTAATTATGATCAGCGCAAGTGACATAAATTTGCTAAAAACACTGCTTCAATATAAATTTCTTGAGTTCATTAGCTAATCCGTATGTTAGCTACGCTTCTCAACTTCAAATAACGCTAAAGTAGACCCTTTTTTATACCGGTAATTTTGACCAATATAGGCAAATTTCGCTTTACCGGTTTTTTCCCCATACCGGTCAAAAAACCGTTATAAACGAATTTCGCTTATACCGGTCAAAAAGTGCCGGTCCCCCAAAATCGCTATAAACGAATTTCACTGTACTTTGCTTACCTTCGCGAAATTTTCATTTTACACAATGTTGGTAACAATTAAAGTCGAAAAATTAAAAAGTTAACTTTCCTCGGCGGACGAAGCAAACAGAGTGCAAAAGAGCGGTTTTATGATGCAAGCCTAGCGATGGCGCGTAGGAAATCTCAATCACTAGCAAAATTGTTCACGAATTCAATCGATTTAATCGACTTTTACAGTAACGACTTACATTATGTTAGCCGAAAGAGGCTGGTTGTAGTTACTTATGATTTTGCAGGTACTCCCAGGATAACAAACATAACCAGGGCCACATGATAACAGGAGGAAACTTCGATAAAGCGACCTTCAATCAACACATCTATCATGGTGCACCTCTAGCTAGGTATGAATAGTAATTTTGAGCCCTTGTTAATTCATTAACAATGCTACAGTTCTACTCTGGAAAAGCAGAAACTCGATTGTATTAATTCAGTTGTATTTGCAAATATTCAACGTAGTTAAGAGGTTAAACTTCAAACTAAGTTAATTTCTTGCGGAAAATTCAGTTATCCATTAGAAACTCAAATATTGTCCCCAAAAATAAAGCTTGTTGTTTAAAGTCGTCTTATCAAAACCATGTATGCATGTTATCAAAACATGTGCCAGTGTTCAGATATTTTAAATAGTTCGTATATTTTACATGAAAATATGCCCGTATGGTACACGGCGCCCCACGTTTGTACTAAAGTGTGATATTTTGTCTAATACTCAGTCAACGATGTTTTTTAATTTTTTAATTTTTTCTCTTAATTTAAATAAAAATCCACGCCTGGTAAGACTTAGAGCTTTTTACGCCCGTTTTAATGGTACCCTGATGATAATTTAATACTACCTAGCTTTCGCCCCAGCTCTACCACCAGTTTCTGTATGGAGGCCCTATTTTTACATTTTTGCTTTTTCGATTCGATTCGAGTTCTAATTCAGCACTCGCTAGCCCACGCAATATTAAATTTAGAATCGAACGCTAATTTTACTTTACTTTGACGTCTATTTATAGCTGAGCATTCTGAACCACTAGTAAATTCACTGCTTTTAACCGTCTGAGGCACCTTGGGTACATTATGTAAGTAAAAAAACTGGCAGACGTAAAAGTTCGAGTCTACATTTTGTCTATTATTCATAAGTCATTCCAGGCCGATAAAATTCTATTACTAAAGAAGTTTGAATGAAGCTGCGTTTTGATATGAAACTGGAGTCAGAGCATTTAAGCTAAATTGCGAACAAGACTATATTGAGCTAAAATAATTTTGTGCTTCATCTGAAACAACTTAGGCCCAAAAATATGATACTGAATTTACCATCGGTCAGTGGGTAGATAGAGTATGGTAAAGCATTAATTTCGCCTAAAGAACGTCTAAAAATGGCGCGCAAGGGGCGTATTTTGCTCGCGGAAATGTTTTAAATTTCAACGACTTTGCTGACTTAGGCTAGCCCTAGAGTGAACCTTCATATTGACGGGGTGAACGGGAGCCTTGCCCTCAACGTGTACCTGACAGGTAAAAAAGTAGCTTAGGCCCTTTCCCAAAGTTTCACTTTTTTGTTCTCTGAAGCGCAGAATGTGCGCAGTGGTCGGAAGCTGTTGAAAAATGTTCCTGAGTCAGAGATTCATCGATTGATACCATGAAGTCCCCAAATACTGTCAGGGTATCTTCGCGGTGAGGCTGACATCTTGACACCATTGAAGGAATACGATACATCAATATTTTTCGTTTTTTCAATTTTTATGAACTTTATGGCTTGTGATTTCTTTTTGCACGTCATTTATGGACAAATAGCGCTTAATGGTTGCTTTTTAATCAATATGATCCGAGTTTATTAATAAAGTTGGTCACATAAACTACAACTTGGCACCATAGGTCAATTTCGTGTGCTTATGATTTAGCGACCAAATTTAATGATCTGAACATATCAATCGATGCGTCTCTGACTGGGGAACATTTTTCAACGACTTCAAACCGCTTTGCGCACATTTTGCGCTTCAGGAAAAAAAGAAGTGAAATTTAGGGGAAGGACCTAGGCAACTTTTTGGCTTCTATCAGGCACGTCTTGAGCGAGCAGTTCCCACGCACCCCCTCAATATGAAGGTCCACCCAAGGGCTATCCTGGGTGGTATACAGCTTGGCGTGCCTCGCTGTCTCTTTTCGAATAACGCCCTAACATCCTTTTTTAGACACCTGTATTATGCTCATCCATATGAAACTCATTATGAATAATACTTGATCTCTTACTAATTCATTAATTGATACCACAATTGTACTATGACAAAACAGAAACTCAGTTACGTTCATTCAGCTAATTTAAAAATAATTTCGAAATTCAAAATTTACAAAAATAATATCTATATATAATTACTCTTGTCCGTGTGTGTATCTGTGTTTCTGAGTGTGTCAGCATTCTGATTGGTCCAACCTTGGGTCAAGCGCCCCCTCGTGGCGAGCGTCGGAAACTGCCCTTGCTTAGTACGGGCCGAGGCCCCGTCGTGGCAAACGTCGGGATCTGCGCGTTCTTAGTACGGGTCGGGCCCCTTTTGAGGCAAGAGTTGGAATCTGCCTGATCCTAATCCGATCCGGGCGCCCTCTCCCCGTGAACGTCAGAAACTATCGAATTTCGTACCGTTCAACGGTTAAGGGTGGTAAGCAAGGAAGTTTGGAGCGCGCGAGAGGACCAGACAGAGCCGCAGATCGACTAATTAAAAATGAATGCGACGTACACGATCGCCGTAGAAAATAGACGCCAATTCACTGCGCCCGACTGTGAATTATCGCGCTTTCAAATTATATGGAAGAACTGACAGACTCGGGGAAGATTTGCACAACGTGGAAATTTTCCACGGGTCTGCTAGTTAATGATGATTATATTTAGCCAAGAATCATCTACTTCATCAGCTGCTTCTGAGTCAATTAAAGAAAATTTGCCAAAAATAATAGAAAGGTAAGTTTTGCGCCTGCTTTCATTCTAAAAGATATTGGTGTCTTCTTCCACCTATTACTTATTACTGAGACACAGTGAAAAAGGAACTGATTTGTAAAAATTTGTAAAGTTTTGTCGTAAATATTACTTCGTCACAAAACATAATCTGCTGCAACGTGCATTTTAATTTCGAAATGCAACCTAAAGTCCGCTTATTAACAAACAGACAGCGCAATCTTGAATGCAATGTAATCTCGTGTCTCGTATTAACGCGATAAACTGTGCCAAATTTTCAACTTCATTTTCATTTTCAGCATTAAAAAATCATTGAAAGATTCGTATGTAGCTAGGTTTAAAAGCATTCAGCCAATGTCATCGTTCACATTTGATATTGAAAATATCTGGGTTCCATTAACACTTAAGGAAGATTTCAAACATTCACAAGCAACAGAAGATCATGCAAAACTACTTGAGAGTGCATTTAAGAAGGCAAAAATGTTGATTATTGAAGGAGATCCGGCAACAGGAAAAACATCACTCATGCAAAGACTAGCTTATGAATGGGCTACAGAAAAGCCAGAAATGCTGTGCTATGATATAGTTATTTATGCCGAATTTCGTGAAGTTCATGCACAAACATTTGAAAGAATTACGGACTTGGTGCTAGAATGCGCAAAGAATTACTTACACGAGAAGGATTACGTTAATCTGGAGAAACTAGTAAAGAGTGAGCACTATTACGTAGGACGCAACATTTTAATGTTATTAGATGGTTTTGATGAATCGTCTACCAAAGAACCGTGTTCAGAATTATGCAACTATTTGATTGGACACATGATTGGCAAGCCGCTATTGTTTAATATTGTAATAACAACAAGAAAAGGAATTTTATCAAGTCTTCGAGAATTTAAAGGGCGATTTGTATATGCTAATGTACTTGGATTTGAAACCGAGGCGCAAAAAGAAAAGTACATACACAGTCACTTCTTCTCAACATCTGATACTGACGATGAAAGAAAGAAAGAAAATGAAACTGCAGCACAAAAAGTAAAGTCATTGTTGAAAAAAAATGATCATTTAACCGAACTTTCTAAAACTCCTTTATTTCTGACATTCATTTGTCTAGTGCATGAAAAAATTATTGTTGATAGCTCAGCTGAAACGTTGCTGGGCCTCTACTGCAATATTCTTTGGTACATTCTTGACCGCTATCAAAAAAAAAATCCCGAAAATAATGTACCAGTTCTTTTTGGATTTCAATCAAAACCTGAAAAACATGTATGCGCCCGTGAATCAATTGTTGAATCATTGAATAAGTCAATAATTATTAAAGATAATTATTTTCATTTTCCACAACTCCATTATCTTGGGCATATGGCCTTGCACAATATAGAAAAGAGTGCATTTTCGTGTGACGATTTGACTAATTTTAACGTGGAAGAAATTGTTGAAAAAGTTGGTCTAATAAGAAAAGGAGAGTCTTCAGGTACTATTGAATTTTTCTTTGCTCACCGCTCAATTCAAGAATTCTTAGCAGCCTTTTCCTTCTTTTTTTCTTGTGGAAAAATATCATATGATATACTCGAATCAAAATTTTTTCAAAATGTTTCTCAAGTTAATGAGTTTCGAACGTTTCTAAGATTGTTTGCTGAAACAAAGACAATACCAGTAGAACCAACAAGACAGCAAGAGTATTTGAAGCAGTCTGAAACATGGTCATTTCCTCATGTAAAAGCTCAACTTCTTGATCTTTATCTGAGCCGATTCCACGAAATACATCCATTTTCCCTGCCTTTCACATATGATATTGAAAAAACATGGGTATCACTGGCACTAAAAGAAGAAAATATGAATTACCAAACAACAGAAGATCATGCAAAACTACTTAAGAGAGCATTTAATAAAGTCAAAATTCTTATTATTGAAGGAGATCCAGCAACTGGAAAAACGTCTCTCATGCAGCGACTGGCATGTGAATGGGCAAGAGGAAAAAAGGAACTCTTATGCTACGATCTTGTTTTATATATAGAATTTCGTGCAGTGCGTGAAAGAACATTCGAAACCATTGCAGAATTGGTTCTTTATTACTCAAAGACTTCTTTGGTTACAGGGAATTATGAAAATCTTAAGAAGCTGTTGAATAGTGAGCTATATTGCAAAAAACACCGCATATTAGTATTATTGGATGGTTATGACGAATCATTGTTAGAAGAACAGTGTTTAGAATTAACGACACAACTGTTTGAAAAGGAGATTGTGAAGCCACTATTGTTTCACGTTGTAATGACAACAAGAAGAGGTTATTTATCAAGAAATCTTCGTCTTGAAGGTAGATGTGCTTTCGCTGAAGTGCTTGGTTTTGTAACAATGGAACAGAAAGAAAAATTCATATCTAATCACTTTTTATTAACAGAGATTGATAGAAAAGAAAATATTGCAGCAGTGCGCCGTCTACTGTTCAATAATGAAAATTTGAATAAACTTGCAGAGATACCTCTATTTCTGACGTTCATGTGCCTAATGCATGAAAGAATTATTGATGGCACAGTAGTTGAATTATATTACAATATGATATGGTGGCTTGTTGATCGACATCAGAAAGATTTTCCTGTTCTTGATATTCCTAGTCTTTTTGGATTTCAAAGCAATTCCAAAGATAAGTTTAGCACTATTCAAAGTCATTTTCTACAATTTCCTCAGATTCTTCACCTTGGTAAAATGGCATTGCACAATTTAAAAAATGATGTCTTTAAAAAATCTGATATCGAAGAGTTTAATCTTAAACCAATTCTGCAACAAGTTGGACTGCTAAGAAAAGAAAAATTATCTAACCGCACGACCAAGTATTCTTTTACACACAGAACGATACAAGAATTTTTAGCTGCGCTTTACTGCTTCTGCTCTGATGAATCAACGAATACATGGCTTTTACCTAATTCTAAAATACATACGTCAAATATGAATGAATTCGAGAAACTTCTTTTACGAATCGCTTTATCCGACGAAATTCCAATACAGGCTGAGAAACGCGAATATTATTTTAAGAGAATCACTGATATTGATCTGGATATCACATTTGATGCATTCAATACCACAGCTGGCTTCAATAACAAGCTGCTAAATTGGTTTCTTTCACAATGCACAAATGTGCAAAACATTCAGCTGAGCCGCACACTCGAAAGTTCATGGCTTAACTCAGAGGTGTTGAAACAAATATTGGTACCCACTATAGTATACCCCATTCCATCTCACATTATTAGACTATTTTTATATTATGGAGTAGTCGAACCTTCATATTCCTTATTAAATGCCGTTAGGAAGCGCTACTCATTGGCATTTACGAAGTGTATAGTTGTAGCAAATTCTCAGCTGTCCTTCACAAATTGTCCATATTTAAAAAATCTGAAATTCAGTCTATGTGAAATAAAAAGCGGCACAAACCTTAATATTGCAGTATTGTCAGCAATTCACACTGTGGAATTCAGTGGATGCACATTTGAAGGCAATTCTCAGCTGTCATTCACAGATTGCTCATCCCTGAAAAATTTAAAATTCAATAAATGTGAGATAAAGAGCAGCACAATCGTTGGTATTGCAGCACTGCCGGCAATAGACACTGTGCTATTCGATGAATGCATTATTGATATGGCAACATGGCAGTCAATTACAGCTCAAAATATTAACAGCTCTGTCAGATGTTTAAAGCTGACATTTGGGGAAGAATTCAATAAGGAATTCTTGATCCACTTGCAAAAATACAAAAATATTGAACAAATGGATATTACAATGCACAATTACAATATTCGTCAAAATAACCTGCTCTCATTCAGAGACTTGACCAAGCTCCACTCACTCACATTTGGAAGTGACGTTTCAGGATGCACATTCTCAGCCAATTCTCAGCTGTCATTCACAAACTGCTCATCCCTGAAAAAGCTGATATTCAGGGACTGTGAAATGATAAGCATCATGTTTGGTGGTATTGCAACATTGCCAGCAATCGACACTGTCGAATTCGACGGATGTAGAATTGATTTGGCAACATGGCAGTCAATTACAGATCAAATTAGCAACAGCAACGTCAAATATCTGAAGCTGCGATTTGAGGAAGATTTCAGTCGGAAATTCTTGATCCACTTACAACAATGCAACAATGTTGAAAAAATGGACATTACAATTCAGGGTTATACAATTCGTCAAAATGACCTGATCTCATTCAGTCACTTGATCAAGCTCCATTCACTCACATTCGGAGGTTATAATCCACGGAAAGAATGCACATTCTCAACCAATTCTCAGCTGTTATTCACAAACTGTCCATCCCTGAAAAATCTGTTATTCCATCATTGCGAAACGAGGAACAGCACAATCGTTGGTCTTGCAGCACTCCCAGCAATCGACACTGTGGAATTCTATCAATGCAATATTGATTTGGCAACATGGCAGTCAGTCACAGATCAAATAATGAACAGCACTGTCAAATATTTGTACCTTTCTACTGATTTCTTCGTGAAACAAAGCTATCCTGAATTTCTAAATCACCTCCAAAAATGTGAACGCATTCAACAAATTCATATCAACGATGTTAGGGATTCTGAATATAAGTATTATATTTTGAATTGTAATGAGTCAGTGACTGGAAATTTAGCCTTGACAGCACAGAAATTACCAGCACTCGCGAGCATTACTATTTCGGATGCATGGGGCAGACGACTGAGCAAAGGGAACCGAGAACGAATTGAGAAAGCTGGCCGAGAAAGAGATTCCCACTTTTCGATCGGATACGTGCAAAAGAACCGATCCGCGCTGGAAGAGTGAACAAGACCGATGCGAGCTCTCAGAACAGCGCAATTTCTCAGCTACCTTATTGGAACAACGACACAGCCACGACATCATTATTACTTGTTCCATGTGCAGAAAACTGGCTGAGCAGAGGTTTCCCTCCCCTATTGGGGCCTCATACACCTTGCGTCCTCACCCCCTATTTAAACATTATGAGATGAGGATGCAAGATGTATGCGATTAGGCCCAGAAATGAGATAGCAAAAATTCAAATATTGGTGATTGAATTTACAACATTTCGTGTTACTCAAAAGCGTAAAGGCGGCAATGCCTTGCAATCAGCGATAATTTTAATCGAGAATGCTAAGTGAAAATTATAAAAATCCGTGGAAAGTGATCAATACCAATTCTCATTGAAATCAAATCAGTTCCAATCAAATATTCTGCGCTCATAGGCAATATTAATCTTCATCCAAGCACAAGGAAGAGATTCCTTTGGATTATATCCCTTAATCGAAGATATCGGATTCTCTTAAATTTTCCATTCATGGCTGACCATAACTATTCTCCACAGTTGGCAAACCACAGCTAACCTCAACCATCTAGTATTTGACCTCTCCAAATCAATTAATCTATTAAGTATCGATTTCATTATCGGTGAACGGACTAAGACTTCCCACCAACTAGCTGTGTCTCGAGGACTGTAATCGAGCGCGGTATAACCTAAATTTTGGAAATTTGGAAGTCAGAAATTTTGGACGTCATTCTTTGCCCTACCAATTCTCAAGAACTTGACCAGTTTTAGTGATTCTTTTTTGTTTTGTCAATTACTAGATACGGTTTAACAATCTATAAAAGAATTTTCAGTATGTCCTCCTTTGGCGGCCACAATTGCTCGTAAACGTGTTGGAAAATTTTCGACGACTGACGTGGCCTGTTCTACCGAAATTTCGTCCCAGGCTTTTTGCAGAGCGTGCTTCTAAGCGTTTTCATTAGCATGCTTATAGCGCTGAGTTTGTTCTGCAGGCCTGACCAAACGGAATAGCCCAACGGATTCTCATCGGGCGAGTTTGAAAGCAAAACTTCTCGATCCAAAATTTTCAAAAAAACCGTGTGCAGAGCGAAATTGCCGTCTATGCAGAATAAGCTGGCACCCAGTCTTACTGAAGTGTGCAGGGTCGATTCCCCCGAACTGCATCTTGGCCCAGTGGTCCAGGGTGTCCTTCAGAATCAGTTGCTGGTAGACTGCCGCATTTATTTTTACATTACGGTCGACAAAAACAGAAAATAATGCATGAAAAAAAATTTGTCACTTTTTCTTTTGACATTTAAAGTTAGGAAAAAAAGACCTGGTACAGAAATAAAGCAGCATTCTTGTAGAGAATTAAATGGAGAACAAAATAGGCACAAATGTTATTTTAAAAATTTTTAATTTGTGCGTAGAAATGGCGCGAATTCAAACATATCCAAACTTTTTGACCACCCTGTAGTTTCCTTCCTAAGCGGTTTAGTGCGCTTCGTAGCTGATCTGAGATATTTAAGTGAGCAGGGAAGGTTGGATGATAGGTCTATTTTCTGACGATTCCACATAATGATTAATTGACTGAGACGAGTCACAAAGCCACCTAAAGGCCGTCAACTCTGGTATCCATAGATGCATCCCTTCGCTATGAAGCTGCCTCCATTCGACCTTGCGCCGCAATAGATGAGAACGAAATGGCGTATCAATAAATTGCTGGTTACTACCGTCAATGGGGAGCGGACAGCTACAAGAACGGTATACGAACGGTGACCTACAAGACTTCTACAATTATCCTGTGCGCACAAGGCGTTCTATGAATTCCCCCCGTGTTCAAATTATAGATGCGTCGGTCCACTGGACCGTGTACCGAATTACTCGGTGCACCGAGCACTTTTGGCACTCGGTGCACCGGACCGGACCGGGACCGACCTGTTTTTCCGTGGACCGAGCTTTGGACCGGACCGAGTAGCTTGGACCGAGCATAACTCGGTCCGGTCCAGAGTTGCGCTACATGGGAAAAATTGCAAAAAAAGGTCGACGGACCGGACCGTGGACCGACGGTATTTAGTGTTGGACCGCGGTATTTGGTGCTGGACCGCGGTACTTGGTGCTGTACCGGACCGGGACCGGGACCGACCTCACTGAGCTTTGGACCGGACCGGGACCGGACCGACCCCTCTGAGCCTTGGACCGGACTGGGACCGGGACCGACCCAACAGAACCTTGGACCGGACCGGGACCGGGACCGACCTCAAAAATCCTGGACCGACGCATCTATAGTTCAAATATACACGACTGATGAAACTCAAGGCACCGTTAAACCTGTTACCGGAACAGTGCACTGCCAGTCCAATTGGCATTGGCACTCAGTCCATCCTAAGCCCATAATCCGGCTCAAAACTATAAACTACGATCACTCGTCATTAAACATGATATCCCGTAAGCCCACTCCTTTCCTCATCATCTACACAGGCAAATGAACAAATGAACGTTACTTACCAGAATCGATGTGTCAGAGAAAGATCAACATGCTGCCCTCGTATTTCGAATCTCGCAGGCACAGGTTCACTTGTCGATGTTGCATTCTCTCAACACTGCCTTATAAACTTTGTCGCAACTCTGTCCGCAGTGCACCTGAAAAACTTTGACAATCTTTAGATTGTAGTATTAATAAAACTGTTCTACACTGAGAAAATATTTTAAAGAACTCTGATCAACTAAAGCGTGTTCAATAGATCATTTTTATTTTTTGAATAGCTTGATAAAAGCTGAACCTATCAAACTGAAAAGTTATAAAAGTCTATTAATATTGTTACTATATAAGTTTGCAAAGTTTCATCATATTCTGTTCATTTTAAACAGAGATGTGAAAATTTTCATGCGCATCATTTTTTTCTGAGTGGCTTAGAAGTAAAGACTCACGTTTGATGGCAAATAAGCCAAGTGTTACGCAACCAAATTTCAACGTGGTGTTCTTTTTAACGTAGATTATCGTTTTTTAATCATAAAAATCCGATTACTACAGCTCATTTTATGAACTATTAACGAAAGGCGAGATTTCACAAAACGCTCGATTTCTGATGAAGATGCCCGTTTTTGAGAAATCTCACCTTTCGTTCGAAGTCCGTAAAATGAGCTGTTGCGATCGGATTTTTATGATTAAAAAATGAAAATCTAAATTAAAAAGAGCTCTATAGGACGCCGAAACCGGTACTTGACTTGTTCGCGTGTCAATATAATTATCTACCCTCAAACTCAAGTCCTTATTTCTGAGCTGCCCAGAGAAAAATGATGCGCATGAAAATTATCATACCTCTGCTTCAAATAAACGAAATTTGATGAAACGTTGCATACTAATATAGCAACAGTACTAGTATATTTTTGTAAATTTTCAGCTTGATTTGTTCAGTTGTTGTAAAGTTATTCAAAAAAACAAAAATGATCTATTAAACACGCGGTAGCTGTTCAGCGTTCTTAATTTTTTTCCCCAGTGTAGTCCCAAATAATGTGTAGCGTTTTTCCAAGCTGGTTTTGGACTACAGTAAGACCTCACAAAGTACCCATAAAAGAAAATTTTATGATGACGGCAGAAGTCAACACTTCAGACCTTAGGCTACAATCGGCCAATAGACGTCGAGGCTTTATTTCGCCTCCTAAGATAAATATTTCCTTTTTTCCTTTTTTCTAGGCCACCCTATAGGAATGTGTATCCGGTATTTTTGATCCCGAATCGGAACCTTTAACTAATTATTCTCGCTCCTTACAAAAAGGATCACTATGGCAAAGAAAATAGTTAAAATACGTTACAGCCCCTTATTTCGTAGGTAGAATTTTATGCAAACGATTATCTAGCCGTATTTTGAGGCTAAGACTTATGTCGCGGACATGATAGGTAGGCTGCCTTTGAAGGGGACGATACTCCCGACAAGTTAGATGAACACAAGTGGTGAAATATCACGACACGCGTTAATGTAAGTTGGCACAATTTCTTGCAAGTTCGCTGTTTGAACGCGTAACTCTATTGATCGAAAAAGATCCAAGTTTAACTGCAGTGCGCATGGAATAGACTCAGGAGCCGCAAGCGTCTGCGTTCACTAAGCTCCTTGTACCATATGTCTGCGTATTAACAATACAACGACAGGCGAAAGGGCATTGAAAATCCGAGGTATCATACGAAGGCTATCCGATTTAATTTTGCGAAATGCACCTTTAAAACTTGTAGTTTCTATAATAATCCTTCAGATCGGATTTTTCTAAGCATCGAGTTTTTTGTTCAGAGCTTTGGCACAGTTGACAAAAAGTTTTCGGATTTCGGTGAAATTTTGTGTGCATGGTTGTTTTAGGGTAAAACTTGCGAAAATTATGCCGTATTTTTTACAAAAGTTTTCGCTTCAAGATCTGGCGGGAAATTTAAATTTGTGTGCTGGCAACGTAAGGTTGTCAAAATCAATGATTTTACATATCAATCGATCGAAAATGACGAGACAAATCTGAATACGTTTTCAGATTAAAAATCGATGCAGAATCTAAAAAGTTATGCAAGAGAGAAAAATTCGAATTTTTGAACTTTTTGGTTTTTTGATTATTTTGGTCAAAACTTGTTCACATTTCCAAATAGTGAAGTGTCCAAGAATTGTAGCACTGATGCCGGGCTATCCAACGGTGCCATAAAAAGTATCAAAATCGTGTGTGTACGGGTCGCAAACTGACCCCGAAGTTACCCATCTTTCGGTGCTTTCTTCATTTGCTGTTAATATCGCTTCAACTTGTTCGAGTACAGTAACTCTACTTTCCGAGTAGTGTTATCGGCATATCTTAAAATAAATCCCCTAATAATGGTCCATCTAACGCCGTTGGATAGGCAACGATAGCTAACGTTTAATGCTGCACGTCGATAGAGGAACATGTATCACTTTCTGAGTTATTATCGCGTTGTGGTTGTTGTTCAAGCATTCGCCTTGCTCAACTTCAGGAAAGCTCGAAAGGTGGGTCACTTTTAACCTAATTTGCGAACCGTTGCTAGCCGATTCTGAAACCAGCTATAGCACCGTTCGATAGTCCATTACTAAGGAACTAATCATTAGATAAGCTGATAACACATGCTCTGTAAATAGAGTAAGGATACTCGAGCAGAGTGAAACGATTTTAACAGCAAATGACGAAAGCCTCAAATGATGGTTCACTTCGAGCGCAATTTGCGACACATGGGTGCACCACTTTAAAACTTTTTATGGCACCGTTGGATAGCCCAGCTTTAGGGCTAAAATATTCCAGTACTTCACTTTTTGGAAATGTGAACAAATTTTAACCGAAAAAATCAAAAAACTAAAAGACTAAAAAAGCTGAAAAACGCTGAAAGTGCAATATTTTGTATTTTGTATAACTTTTCAGCTTCTGCATCAATCTCAGTTCTGCGCACATTTTCAGATTACCCTCATCATTACCCGTCGATTGGTATATAAAAGCATTGATTTCAGTTGCGTTCTGCCAAATTTCCTGGTACCCCTTTTTTGATAAATTTGGCATACACCACCTTCGGGCTCAATTTGCGACCCGTACACACACGATTTTGATACTTTTTATGGCACCGTTGGATAGCCCGGCATCAGAGCTACAATTCTTGGACACTTCACTATTTGGAAATGTGAACAAGTTTTGACCAAAATAATCAAAAAACTGAAAATTCAAAAATTCGAATTTTCTTTCTTACATAACTTTTCAGGTTTTGCATCGATTTTTAATCTGAAAACGTATTCAGATTTTTCTCGTCATTTTCGATCGATTGATATGTAAAATCATTGATTTTGACAACTTTACGTTGCCAGCACACAAATTTAAATTTCCCGCCAGATCTTGAAGCGAAAACTTTTGTAAAAAATACGGCATAATTTTCGCAAGTTTTACCCTAAAACATCCATGCACACAAAATTTCACCGAAATCCGAAAACTTTTTGTCAACTGTGCCAAAGCTCTGAACAAAAAACTCGATGCTTAGAAAAATCCGATCTTGAACAGAACGTTACCATGCACTACCGCAAATAGCTGATTAATAATTTTTGTATTGTATTGCCATATTAATATATGAAACTTTCGATACTGAATCGATCGGTGGGTCGATTGATGTAATGGTCTAAACCATCACTTATCAGTCTTGAGGACGCGGGTTCAATTCCGGCTGAGGGCGGCCCCTCACCTAACCAAGGTTCTCATCCTTCCGTGGGTCGGGGAATTGGTAGCAGCTTCGCTGCGAAAGTTTGACACTGCCAACATCCCGGTGACAGGCATGCGACGGCCGAATAGATATTCTACTTTCGCTATCCACATGGCGGGTTCTCATACCCACCAGCAAAAAGCGGACCCTGCGCATAGCGGGACAAACGCTAAAGAAAAAAAGAAGATACTGGATCGATCCAAACAGCAAATATGAAATATTTTGTTGATGCATTCTTCTACCTATAATAATGGCAGGAGTTCGACGCCATCCTTCCTCTGGTTCAATCCTTTAATTGATCACTTAAAAAATGTGCGATGCGTATGAGACACATAATATGTTCTCGTGAAAAAGTCGGATGCAGCTTTCGATGGTTAGCTTAGTCTCCAATACTGGTATTAGGGTTTGCTTAGAATAGCTCATTTTGCGGCTGGAGTCGGATGTAGTTCTGAAGTTTTGATTCCTAACGTCCTTATTGTATTCTATCGATTCCTAATCAGCGCTGCCTTATTCTGCATTTTGTAGAACAAGCGCCCACAAGCGCAAGCAACAGTGTTCATATGAATGTCGAATAGCGAAACTTTTATACTGTTAGCGGCGCAAATACATCGAATAATACGCACGAAATATGGGTCTATCCATCGCCAGGTCAGAC
>NIUQ01003613.1:0-16840 GCA_002796945.1 Plectus sambesii
ATTAGACGTACCAGTGGCAGCTATCTCATGCAGCGACACTTGCATGCAGTTGGCGAACACGTGGCCCGGCTGGGCGCAGTTCGGACACGTCGGCACACGGCCCATCGGCAGGCGGACGTGGAGCTCCACGGACGGCGCCGGGTCGCCCGATACGGCCGGCGCGTCGACGGGCAGAGTGGCTGTCGGTAGCGACGTTGGCAACGATGTCGGCAGCGACGTGGGCAGCGACGACGCCAACGACTCGAACGACACCGCCGACAATGTGACGGACGAGCAGGGCTCCGTCGACGACGTATCGTGAGGGAAGGTGGAGGAGAGCGATCGCGACGACGAGAAGAACGACGTGACAACCGGCGACAACAGCATGCGTGCGGGCATGTTCGACAACAGCCTGTAACGTTCACATTATTGTAGCTTATTGCGCCTTATCATCAGATTATTCAATCAGTAACAAAGGTCCAAAGAGGACACTGTAGAACGCCCACTTATGCGCCTCATTATCATGAACATCGTCAAGTTAAACCTTAGGGAAGATGGTTTTCCTGTTACTGATGAAGACATTTTGAGAGTACAATCGTGATAATGGCACCTACCTCAAATACTCCGCGAACTCGGCGGGCGTCGCATCTTGCGAATTGTTTTTTGGCAGGTACGGTATTAGCCGTCCCGCGCCCTGATAACCCGATTCCATCGGAAACGCGTCGAGCAACTGAAATTTAAGCCAGCTTTCATACGAATTTTTCTCTTTGCAACACTCACTCGATAATGAAAGTCGCGAACTTCTTCGAGCGACTTTAAGCACCAGGTCTGCATCCCGTCAATCCACGTGACCTGAAAATTGATAAAATTCAATTACAAAATTACTCGAATAAGCGCAGACTGGAAGAACCTAGAACTGGGGAGATAGGATCTATGTGATCCTACTTTAATCATCTCGACACTATAACGCCAAATATTTTTCTCTTTAATTAAGGGAGGGGAAATTTTTCTGAACCGCCGTCTATTTGAATTTGACTTAAGAATCGAAATTGCTCAATCTCACAACGATACGCGTCAATTGAATTTACGATCTATAACGTTTGAGGGCATTCGCTAGTTTTCCTCAATCGAGAATAAAATATGACCGCTACTTTCAATGAGAAAAGAAAATTACCTGACAAGTAAGCTCGGATGCGGCGGAATCGTTCTGCGGATCGTCGACGTCCACAGCCATTACGTACAAGGGTATATTGTTCTACAAACATAACGACATATCTCTACACGTACAAGCCATCGTAACCCCAACTTACATTGGCGAATTTCTTTGGCACGTGGGTGGCAATGGACGTCGAGGCAAGCGAAGAACACGACGGCATCGACTCGGGCAGGACTGTGGCGGCGAGCTGGTCGAGCTGCATCCGCGCCTGTTCCATCTTCAAGCGCTGATCCATCATAAACGCCGGATGGTAGATAGCGGCCACGATCACGAGCCGCAACTGCTCTATCCAAGCCAGCCGCTTCTCCATCGACTGCTGCTCCAGTAACTTTTCCATCGAGTTGACGACGGTGTGCAGTACCCTGAAAGAATTTTTCCGTTATAATGACTATGACATGTAGTCAAATTTGCCGATCAATACTAAGAAGTCTTCGATTGAATGAACTGCTTCGAAAGTCGATAGTGCTTCTTTTTAACAATTTAAGCACGTAAATGACAAAAAACGATCATCATTTTGGTGAAAAATGGTGTTATTGCACCAAAAAGTGAGATCATTTTTGCCAACTACGGTGCCTGGCGAGATTTCTTCTTACTAATGGAAATTTTTTGACTAAACAAACAAGTCTACAAACTATAAACAAAAAACATACTCTGAATAAGCGACAGCCGCTCTGCGATTCGTAGAGTGAAGCACTGACAGGCCCATGGACGCGAGCGACACCATGCCAGGCAAGTCGCACTTGGAGGTGAGATGGCGAATGGCGTCGGGATCATTCAACCGTTCTTCCCACTCGCGGAGATTCTGAGAATCCTTGCGCGCGACATTCTCGACGCAAGCTCCTACGAAGCGAACTTCCAGCGGCGTTAGCGTGTACAGCACCTGCGCCAGCGTCTCCAGCCGCAACGACGCGCTCATCTTCGACACCCGCGCCGTTACCTCCGCCACTGACGACGCCAACGGATCGCCTGCAAATATTCGTTCAACCTCTTTCACTATGGCGCTGAACAAAGCTGACAGAATGAAACTACGTTTCAATCCCATTCTAGTGTTAATTCGAAATGACAGAACTCCGATTCAATATTAAGAAAGGAGGTATGGGCGTGGAAAAATTTCAGTTAAGCTTTCATCAATTGAAAACTTCAAACGATTTTCGACATCGCTGGCTTTTCATAAGCCGTTAACCACGCAACACGAACAGAGGCCGTTTGTCGTTCGTAAATAGTTACTTTATCGGATCTCAATCTAAATTTATGCTAGAACTTATTCCGGAAATGAAATTTTAAAAATTTGACATTTAACAAGTCAAATCTGGAAAGAAAATATTATTTTATCAACTATATTTGACAGCTAACAGCGCGCTTTTATGCCTCACCAGTCGTCTGCGTGCAAACTGAAACGCTCGAAGACGAAGCGATGGCGGTAGAAGGCTGCGACTCGGAGTAGACGCCCTCGTCAACGGCGGCCGCAGCAACTCCATTCTGTAGAGGCACTTCGGATGGTTCGTGATACTCGGCGTCCGACGATTGACTCGGGCTCCTTGCCGGCTCGGACGCTCGTTGGCGATTGCGCCGGGGATAGTGGTGATACTGGTTGCGCCGACGGCCCGCCATTCCACCAACTGCTCGCCGATACTTCGGTCAGCAAGCTCGTCTTCGCCCACCAACCATATGAGCACTTTGCAGCTCCTGTTATCAGAAACGCTCAAAATTATGATAAATCGCATTACATTATTCACAAGTACTCGGTTATCTTATGACGAACGAACGTCAATATTCTCAAATGAAATAAAAGTGAACGAAAAGGATTGTTTACTCGAGTCTGTCGCTAATTGAGATCGTATACTACAGGAATTGAGCAAATAAATGAGCAAACAGATGAGCAAAGTGAGTATGGATATGTGCATCGAGAGACAAGGCACAGAATTTCATCAGTCGCGGAATCAGTAATTAAGTGATCATGCCGAGTTGGTCGCGGAATTTTTCTCGTAAACGCAAAAGCGATAGCGAACGCCTTTCTCCTCTTGTTCACCGGCGTATTCGGCAGGTGGTTCGATCTCATGGTAATCTTCCCACTTGACGGGAGGGAAGAAGACGTCTGTTTCGAAGTGATCGTAGATGCGCGTAAGGTAAAGTCGATGAAACAACGGCGATCGCATGCCGGCTTCATACACCGCGTTACCACCCACATTCCAGATCGTCTCCACCTGATCGGCCAGCGGCGGCGACGACAAAAGTCGGACGGCCTCCTCCAAACTCCCCGCCAACAACACCCCCGGCGCCGGCGGCTCCATCAGCGTTCGACTCAGCACCACGTTGATGCGACCCTTTAGCGGTCGATATTTCGCAGGAACGCTCTCCCAACAAAGACGACCCATTATCACCGCGTTCTTTTTGTTCGGGTCCACTGTTCTTGTTGTCATCTTCACAAAGTACGCGTATTCTTTCGGCAAATGCCACGGCAGCGAATTTTGCAAGCCAATTCCCTGCGATGAGTCCACCATCGCCGCGATCAGATTCATTCTCTTGTGCGCTGTCGATCCCATTGCCAATTTGGACGATCGTAAAAAATCCTGAACTGCAGATATTCTATCGAGCCGCACACACTAATCAGTACGAAACTAACTCTCACTGTGTGATCAATCATGAAACGTTTGGGTCGCGGTGCGCCAATAAAAAAGAAGCATGACCTACTTGCTGTTGTCTGCACAAATGAGGACAACACAGAGTAACAAATTTTATACTTCTTCCGCATTTTACGAAAACTAATCGACAAACCTTTTAAAAGTGTAAGTGATCGTAGACAACAATGCAATCAGCAAACTTCTCTTCCAATATTAATCTTTATTCAATTCTTTTTCCATAAAAATTGTACCGGAAACTAGCTTGACAGAGGGCGATGTTCAACCCAGAGAATCGCGGACTCTTTCAGCTGGGTAAACTGTCAATCAACCATATACGTTACAACACTCTGCACACTTAAGTACAGCTGCGACGCACCCTGCATTTATTCTTCGAAACTTGAAGTTTGTGCAATGGTGTACGTTACTAATCAGGCGCAAGCGTTTAAAGACTTTATTTTCAGTTAAACAGACATCAAAGTGACAGTGAGTACAACACCATCAACTTCATGGACGAGCAAGATGCGGGAAAATGCAAGAATGGACCATGGATGAGCCTTTCCCGCTGCTTGTCACTCAACATATCGCGCGCCATGCTGGCTTGAGGTTTCAAAAACGCGTTTAACTCTCCCGCCAATTACTGCCGTCTCGAAAGAGAGTTGTCATTGGTATGAAAAATCCAAACATTCCCCTTAGGCTGGCTCGTCCCTGTTTTCTTTCCTCAACTGTCTGCTAGAATGGGAATGAAATATCAACATTTTAGGCAGTTGTAATCGACCAAATACGCAGAAACCATCTAAAGCAACGAGATAGCAATCAAAAAATTAAAAATGGCCGACTGACATTTCCTTCTAGATTATTTCAGTGTATTTACTGGATTACTTATGTACCTTTCTCGCATTTATTTCACCTGGTGCGAAGCGCTGCAACTGCACGCCATAGAGATTAAGATTTTGAGCAAGTTAGAACAAGATTAGTTGTTGATATTTCACTCCCTATCTAGCAAGTAGTTCAGGAAAGTGAATAATAATTCGCCAGCGAATTTTGAAAGGGAACGTTTGACTTTTTCATGCGAGTATCATTGCCTTTCTATGGGTTCGAAGGTCGCTATGAGTACAATTGTTTTGTATTTGTTGATGAATTGCTTTACGTTAGAAGCTGAAAGTCAGGCCGCGGTAGTTTAAGCTAGCTAGCCAAAGGTATAATAAATTGTTTTGCGGGTCGACAGGGGCACCAAAAACTAAATTTTGGTGCAAAGTGACCGTGTAGAGCAGGAAAGTTGAAGATAATATAAATACGCAGTAATACACAAGCTACTTTACCGCCGATAAGAACTACGAAAAAGGTTAGCCAAACTGAATTGTCTACACGCTTAAAGTTTCATTCTATTATTGGATAAGAAATAGACAATCGGTCTTTGACGAGTGACGACCGATGCGGACTAAAGATGCGGTCAATAGAGCGAACCGTAAACCGAATTTCACGATGCACCAAAAAATTTTGGTATTCGGTAAATCAGATCGATCTAATATTCGTGAGCCGAGTATTGTATTGGACATTGGCCCCGGACCGAGCTAAATCAAGTTTGGTCCATGTCTCAGTACCATGCAATTTGGACACTCCTCAAGGGTTTTGTACTCGGTTTTGACTAGGGTTATACAAGCCCCACTCACTTGCGCACAGCTCTCATTTTACAGTTTATACTGTCTATGCCGTTGCTTTACCTGTCAGCTCACTGAGGAGTGAGGGGAATGTCGACTTTTCGGCTCTTTCCCACCCTTTCTGCCTGTGGTCAAATTTTCATCTCGCGCCCGTAGTGCAGTTGCAAAAAATAATGCTGAATGCTAGGATTCAGTGATGACCTATATAACTTTTTTGTGTTAGACCCTTGTTAAACCGCCCTCTTTTCGTGTCTCTGCCATCTGGTTTTGACATGACACTGCACTGTTGGCTCCCATCCATGTGCGTGCTGCGAGACAGCACTATGCCAATCTTGTGCAATGGACAATGTTAAATTTATTCCATAGAGTATAAATCTGATTACGTAAACAATGCATGACTATGCAAGTTAGAATGCGTTAACATGCATAACTCATAACTCCCAATAAATAACATTTCAAACACAACGCACGGTTTTAGATCTTACTTCATTCTAAAAGTAGGACATTGAAAATTCATTTTCTCATTCGTCTAATGTAGGTAAGAATGCCTTGCCTTTTCTTAGACATTTTCCTAAGATAAGATTGCGCATTTGCATTTCCTTGTTCTCCTGATTTTCTGAACCATGAGATAGCTTCTCCATCTGACTGAGGTACGCCTTGTCCATTTTTGTACATAATTCCCAGGTTACACTGCGCATCTGCATTACCTTGCTTTGCTGATATTGTGAACCATTTAACAGCTTCTTCATCTGATTGAGTCACACCTCGTCTATTCAAGTACATAAATCCTAGATTACACTGTGCACGTGCATCTCCTTGTTCTGCTGATTTTATGTACCATTTAACAGCTTCTTCATCCGATTGAGGTATACCTCGTCCACATTGAAACATCAAGCCTAGGTTCGCTTGCGCCTTTGCATTTCCTTGTTCTGCTGATTTTTCGAACCATTTGACAGCTTCTTCATCTGATTGTGGGACACCTCTACTATTTTTATACACAAATCCCAGGTTATACTGCGCATCTGCATTACCTTGCTTTGCTGATACTGTGAACCATTTAACAGCTTCTTCATCTGATTGATGTACACCTCGTCCACATTGATACATCAAGCCAAGGTCACATTGTGCATCGGCGTTACCGTGTTCTGCTGATTTTTTAAACCATTTAACAGCTTCTTCGTCTGATTGAGGTACACCTCGCCCGTTTTTAAACTTTACTCCAAAGTTAAATTGCGCCTTTGCATTTCCTTGTTCTGCTGATTTTGTGTACCATTTGACAGCCTCTCCATCTGATTGAGGCACCCCTTTCCCCTCGTCATACATCCATCCTAGGTTCAATTGTGCATCTGCATGTCCTTGTTCTGCTGATTTTGTATACCATTTGACAGCCTCTCCATCTGATTGAGGCACGCCTTTCCCCTCGTCATACATCCATCCTAGGTTCAATTGTGCATCTGCATTTTCTTGTTCAGCTGCTTTCCTGTACCATTTAACAGCTTCTTCATCTGATTGAGGTACACCTCGCCCATTTTTAAACATTACTCCAAGTTTAAATTGCGCCTTTGCATTTCCTTGTTCTGCCGATTTTGTGTACCATTTGACAGCTTCGTCGTATGATTGAGGCGCGCCTTGTCCTATGTTGTACATGAGTCCCAGGTGTGCTTGTGCACTTCCATTCCCTTGTTCGGTCGACTTCCTGTACCATTTGACAGCTTCTTCATCCGATTGAGGCACACCTTTCCCCATTTCATACATATTTCCCAAGTTATATTGCGCCTTTGCGTTTCCTTGTTCTGCTGATCTTGTGTACCATTTAACAGCCTCTTCATCTGATTGAGACATGCTTTGCCCAAAATAATAAGCATCACCAAGCTTAGTTTGGGCCTTTGCATTACCTTGTTCTGCTTCACTTCTGCAGAAACTGGAGTCTCCTTTCGTCTTCAGAGTGCCGCTCAAGTTTGTTTCATGGCCAACATAATTGAAAGTAGTCTTTTGTTGAGGAATATTTGCCAAGTTTTCGGCATTGTGAATCATAACAGTACTTTCCATTTCAATTAATGTTTGCTGTTTATTCATGTTAATGTTTTGGAGACCATTATTTATTGAGTTTGATGAGTGGCGTGCATTATCATCTTGCTTCCTTGATTCATTTTCGTGATTATTTTGCAAAGTTTGTGCGACGTCAAGAGCAAAAGCGAGAACCTTTTCGGCACTTGGACGAAGCTTGCAGTCAATAATAAACATGGAATTAAGTAATTTCCTTATCTCATAGCTTATTGTCGGCAGTAATAGATCACCAGAATATGTCAATGGATTATGCGAATTAGATGAAGATCTTTGAGCGAATTCAAAGAAATTGAGATTCCCATACGGAGGCTTGCCATTGATCATCTGAACCAGTGTGCATGCTAGAGACCTGAAACACTCATGTTAACATGTGATAAGCACCAAAGAGTTTGAAGAAACACGGACCATATGTCTGATTTTCGACCATATGCTTCTGGTTGATCCATTTTTCCAATTACTTCAGGCGCCGTAAAATGATGTGTTCCCACAAAATTTGTTGGGGCGTTTGATGACAGTGAAACTGAACCACTGCTAATGGCTAAATCAACGGCTAATCCAAAATCAGCCAGCTTTAAGTTTTTCTCTGCTGTAAGTAGCAAATTTTCGCCTATAAATAGTGTCTCGTTGCGGTGCGCACTATTCATCTTTGATTTCAATGATAATTTTTTCATATTTAAAATAGGAGCAGTTGTGATCAACTCATTTTGGCTCATTTCAACACTGGGTGGCCATGTGAAGACTAGATGCCAACTAAGTGAAGCAAACATAAAACGTGCAGTCCCGGTTTTGGTTTACTGAAAAATTATTCGGATACGTGATTGCCTGACTAATCCAAATGTAACAATGTTGTTTGAATTCGCTTTTTAACTATTACTTACCATTAGCATACTTTCACCATTAAATTATTTAAGCCCATTCTTCATATTCCCAGTTTTACAAAATAGATTTGAACCCCATCTCCTTCTGTACCCACTATTTCAAAACTGACGCTTTAGATTCCCGACCACATAAAACAACATTACTTCACTTCTCAAGGTGTCTCTTGCATTAGCGGTTTTGCTATTACAAACAATCGTTATCACCCAAAGGTCGAGGTAATATGCAATACATTTTATGTCACGATGAATAATTGCTCTTGGTTTTCTGCTATGCAAATAAACAAGCCCTTCAGCTGCTTGTGTAATATAGTTCATTGCCTCCATTTCAGACAAGCATCCTTTTTTGTTGATTTCATCTTTCACTGATCCTTTCATAGCTTCCATGAAAATGATGATTTGACTTTGATCCAAGTAAAATTCACAAAATTTGATAATTCTTTCATGGTTCAGTTGATGAAGCATTTTAATTTCATGAAAGGCGTAACTTAAGTGCTAAAAAGCTATAGGTTATTAATGTCATGATCAATAAATTGAGAAGTAGGTGGTATTATATTACGCATATACATTCCCCTAAACTGCTCTGCGCTCCCTGCTCTTTTATATAGCTACTTACCTTTTTCATCTGACTTTCTTCTTCGGCTGACTTTTTGTAAAGGTTGATTTTTGGTTTTTTACCGGCACGAAAACTTCCATCTTCGAATCTGAAAAGGAAAACCTTTCCATATGTCCCTTCACCGATTTGATTTATTTTTTTTGGAATTGTTTTTACTCGTATATCTTTCAGTTGATCAAGCTCTTCTTCTGGGATGAGGAACTCAAGGTTGATTTTTTCTGTAGCAGCCGTCACCATTTTAGTTTAATAGTGGTGAAAATTTGCTGCGAAGATTGGCATAGGTTGATTTCGCTACGCGTCTCTGTCGTCACATCGCTCTCAAGGGAGACAACAACTACACATTACAGCTTCCTTTGCTATACAATTGCGCCCGCGTCAGCTATAAATTGAAAAAGATAATAGGTAAATTCCTGTCGGAATGATACTTATTCATATCGAACCCAAATTGTGATGGGAGGTACGCGCTCTGATAACGAGACCTAGCAACATGGTCAAATTTTACGGCTTTCATATTTACCGGTCAACATGAGCACAAAATTACAAGATTTTAGCTTTTGTAATTAAAGTGCTTATGGTCGCATTTCCTATGACGAACAAAATTGATTGTAGAAATTCCGTTAATTCAGGGTTATATTTTGCATTGAAATGTGCAAGCAACATTGGTTCGGTAATACTATAGTATGCAGACGGTAGCTACTGAATTGCCGAGCACTGTTGGTACACTTTTGATACTTTTAAAGCTCGTTTTACAGGCTTTCTTAAAAAATTTTCGCAAAATGCGGCATTGCATTGCTGTGATTGGGATTTGACGCGCGGCGTCGATAAATGGACGTACAGTGATGATAATCGTCGTTCCATTCAAACGACCCCGACTTACCTGCGATGGCAAACGCTGCCGCATAAGTCGCGCAGCTCACTTATCAGCTTTATTAAATCGCGGGACTTGATTGCCTGTGCCGATCGCACGACAATTAGGTCTCACTTCTTGCGTCATTTTCTTATTCGATGGCAGAACTTTTTTATAAAGAAACATCGGAGGGGGATGAGTTGCACGCAACTGCGTGAAGCGCAACGAAGAACTGCCTGTTTGGACAAGAACAAATATAACGCTTCGTGCGTTCGCCGGCTATTCGCAATTTCTCTACCTCTACCGTCTTAGACTGACTCAACGCCAATCTGAAAACTGCTGAGGGAAATGTAATAAGAAATCAAGATAATGTAAAAGAGTAATTCGATTGAGCTTTATCAAGTGAACTTTTAAGGACCTGCAGCTTCTCACATAAAAGCTAACAGAAAATAAATTTGGAGTCAAAGAGTTCATCTGGATGAGCTTTGCTACGTTTCGAGGATTAAAAGTAATTGTATTATCTTAGGTATGTTTTTTATTTTTTCTTGTTTTGAATACCATAACGCGTCATTTCAAAGATATGGGGCCAGCGAGAGACTGAGTTCACTATTGGGAGGCTTTTTTTATAAACTGCGAGAAATCGACCATATTTCACTTTTCAGTTTTAAAATGTTTACTAGCTATGCCATAGACGAGTCATCTATCTCATTCACGCTTAGGGCGCACACATGAGTTGAAACAAAAATCGCAGCGAAGCGTTACAATAAAAACATGTGTGTATCAAGTTTACTCAAGATTTAAGGGGTATCAATGAACAACTTCTCAAATTAATGACAGCAAATTAGAGAAATAGGTATTTATCGTGAACCATCTCTTGATTCACATGCGAAGAGAAATATTGAAAATGTTTCAAAGTGCACGACTTCGTAGCATCATCCGAGACTGCGCAGGATTGATATCAAGGACACCAGTATTCCAGGAAAATCCGGATTCAAAAATCTTTGGCACATATTTGCCATTCAGAGCAGCAGTACTGCACAAACGAAAATACCACCATCCTCTGTAATTTCACCATACTAAAGTATATTTAAAAATGCAAAATTACCCGTATTGGTACTCAGAGAAGCAATTATCGAAAGTGTCGTGCATCTTATCAACTGTTGAAAACTGGGCACCATTAGAACCAGAAATACCATATTGTGGGTCCGTCGTTGCATTGCCTGTGGATGGAGAAGAGAGCAGTAGTCTGTAGAGATGTGCTTCCTCGTCAATCTGTAAGATTATTATATATATATATGACATTGCAAATAACAGATAACGAGCAATAAAAAAGCTATTTTATCATACTTTATCAAATTCGTCATATCCGCTGACTTCTGGCGCGAACGTTAGAATTATGAAAAATTCGTCGACTATCCATGTAAGCAGTAATGATTGGATGTCAAGATTGCAAAACTTGAATTCATAGAGAGAATTTAGACAAGACGGAAAAATGAAAATTGGAATTTTAAATTGAAACCGAACTTGCATCAAAAATTTGTCAAAAATACAAGTTTTGATGGTACTTGACTGATTGAATCAATGAACATAAAACATAAACAACACATACAGTACAAGAATCTCCTGTTTCACTCTCATAGCCATTAAATTTTTTAAAAAGGCAAAAGTTATACATGAATGAAGAGAGTATATATTTTTGAAATTCGCGTTATTGTCAAAGCAATTTGTAACTTACAAAGAAATTAGGGTACTTTTCCCACAAGTATATATTTGGATTATGTGAATTTGGCTTCAGATCACCCCAAATGTCAATTCGCAACTCGACAGTCACATCTTTGGTACTCAGGACGTTAATATGATCATTTCCGAGCCATAAATTGTTCTCCAATCCATTGTTGAATCCAACTTTATAATCATTCCAAGAATTATTGTAGAATGAAAGGTCGCCATTGATGCGTCTAAATCATATGATATTGATTATAATAATTTCACCTTGAGGGACAAGTGTAATGGCTTTGGCAGAAAAAACTTCATCAGTTGTAAGCACTTAAATCAAGCAGCTCATATTGAAGCAAAGTGAATAATTAAACGTAATAGAGACGTAATTATCGACGAATACTTATCGAAATTCATAAACTTTATCCAAAATAAGTACTAAACTAGCAACACTTGCAAAAATAGAGGCAAATGCCAATTATCAATAGAGTAGTTAAAAAATACCTTTGGAATACGGTCCACCCACCACCATCGGTTGTCATGTCGCAGTATACGTTGAACGATCCCCTACCATCCGGATTTATGGAGTATATCCCATCGGTATGTACTCCATGATCGAGCCAATCCTTGCAGTCTGTCATGTTCGTTGGAGCGGAAGCCGGTGTTGTAGTCGGAGGGTTAACGACAGATGTTGGCGATGTTGAAGTCGTTAAAGGTTTAGTTGTAGGAGAGTTAGCGAGAGATGTTCGCGTCGATGTAGTCTTCGAAGGCTTTGTGGTAGGAGGCGAAGAGGTGCTACTCAAGCCACCCATATACATTTCGCAAATGAAACAATTCTCGACTCCGCAAGGTTCCGTTTTCCATTTGCCCGTTGTGCGCGCCGTCGATGAAACGCATTGTTGACTAAGATCCGGTTGGCCTTAATATATTGTTCTTGTCATTATTTCACATCAACTATGGCGCTCATTATCGACGACCAATAAAAGAATAATACTGAATCTCAAAGCAGTGTTAGGCATTTCAAAACTAAACATGTGCAACAAGGCAAACAAGTTAACAAATGATAGTTTATCAAGCTTATTGAAGTATAGTATATCAGTACATTTAGTTAATCTAGTATCATTCGTATTTATTTACATACTTAGTACCTACTTTCAGAGCTATTCTGATAAAAAAATTTATACATGACAAAACCAGGTAATTTATTCGCCTAATTAATAAAGAAACAAAAGCGTTTTCCACTGTTGTAACTGCTTGGAGTGACTATTCTGGATATAATAAAGAGGCGTGAAAAAATATGTTTGACGCTCAATGTTCGATATGGCTACAAGAACAAATGACTATACCCGAAGCCCAGTGGGTGTATGTAGAAGGATTACCATCCACCCATGTAAATTTATCATTTGCGTTAAAGTCGTTCCCACCAATCCAAAACTGATCGCAGACCGAAGCAGACGACGTGCTGATGACCACAGCTGAAATGTGCATACCGTTGCATTATACTAACAATATATCAATTTTGAGTGGAGAACGTTTGATCCTATACGAATGCAGCACATGCTACAAACATAATCGTTGGTAGTATGGGGATATGTGCCCCTCTCCCGGAAGATATCTTTTCCTTTTACGGTTTTGAGTGGCTTTGAGTGTTATAACAAGCTTTTGTCAGTATAGTGTTTCCATTTTAATAGAGATACCCTTCTATTCAACGAGGATGCTTAACAAAACAACAAGGGCGTTTAAAGAATATAAAATTACCATCCACATTGCCATTTTCGAATGCTGATGTAATTGAAGTGAGGTGTGCGTTGGGCTGAGCATTCTTGCAGAAAGCTTCTGCATCGAACCAAATCTTTTTTTGGGCAGCCACGAAATAACACTTGTTCGGGACGACTTCTGATGAACGCCAACCATCAGGACATCCTTGTGATGAAGTTGACACGACAAGAGAAAGGTAACATATTATCGATGAGCAACGCATTTTTGTTTCGAAGTAAACTCTTTCTCAAAAATGTTTCCTTTAAACTCACTAACGCTTGGCTGGTCCCATGGATACTTGGTAGAACAGTGATGGAACAGTTTTATATCGACTCATCGCGATAAAGTAAATAAATGCCCAGTGCTAAAATGCCACCACACCGTTCTCATATCAGTTCCGTTGGCACAAATTATGACGTTGCTCCAGCTTATGACGACCAATGACGATTATTGAAAAGGAGTGTCGGCATCAGGTACGAAAAAAGGTGCTGACAATCTGTGTTTATGGGCGTATACAGTTGCCGATTAGCAAAGGACAACGGCTGATGGTGCGATAAAGAGGATAAACGGTCAAACAACAAGCTCAATTTTTGCACTCGATGATAAAGAATCCACCTTGTCATTCTTTTCATCGAAATATATACTAAGTGCAGGACATTATAATAATCATAATGTGAAAATACTAATAATCGAGAGAAAGGGAAGGTCGAAGTATGTTCTAATTGCTATCTATTTTAATAATCTTATACATACTTGCATCTTGAGCACATAATTACCAAGAAAGCATACACAATTCATAAAATATTTATTGCATTGTAAAAACATGCACTGTCTACTTATGTTTTCCAGTTTTTAGTTCAGTTTGAATTTTTTGGACAAAAAACAGATTGCTGAATTCAAATTTAACTTCATCGAATAAGCATAATGCCATTTTTATCGAGTTTTCCTTTAATAAATTGCGGTATAAGGACCTATGACAGAGTGCTTAGGTTTTCACTCTTTCAAATTACTCATTGATTCAGTAATTTTGAACATAATTTAAATATGCATGGTACATACGATACTATCCCATATTTGGACTTGTCGTTTTTGCTTCACTAGCAAGCGGTCGACTCTTTCTTACTCTTTATCCGACGTGTTCCTCGATCTTATATGTTTTTTTGTCACTGTGCTAATCCATGTTCATTTAATCATGTTTACTAACCAATGTTCACTTTTTCATGTTCCATTAGTGTTCACATACCCCATGTCATTTTATTGTCTGATCTACTCGTCTACTAACATATGTAAATTGTTTCTTTGATCCAATATCACACAAAAAATAACCAGAATCATTCATTACTCATTTTCCGCTTCTGTCTTCGTAGAACAAACCATCCGCGCGTTGGACTACACCGATCACTTTGATAAATATTAAAGCAAAGTCATCGATTCGTCGAAATTGCGTGATAATTTCTATCAACGAGTGACATTTCTGCGCAACAATTCTTCGATTAACGCTTCAAAGGAGGTTTTAACGAACTTCTTTTCTTTCGTAGACATTCGTGAGGTTTCTCGTCATAAAAGTTTTGTTTACGGTAGTGAGTAGGGCTGTAACGGGGACGGGGAATTCCCCGTTCCCCGGGGATTCCCCGTCCCCGTCCCCGTCCCCGTCCCCGGAATTTCATTTTGTCCCCGTCCCCGAAATTCCCCGTCCCCGGAATTTGAAATTGTCCCCGTCCCCGGAATTCCCCGTCCCCGGAATCTGAATTTGTCCCCGTCCCCGAAATTCCCCGNGGATTTTGATTTTGTCCCCGTCCCCGAAATTCCCCGTCCCCGGAATCCCCGTCCCCGGAATTCCCCGTCCCCGGAATTTCCAATTCCCCGTCCCCGTTACAGCCCTAGTAGTGAGGTTTTTCCCGTTTCCCGCGCTTTTCCTGAAAAGAGCCGTTGAAAAGATCCGATGAGTCTCGACGCGGTGAGGTTTTTCCCGTGAACGTGCGGCTGCGGTGCGGGAGTAGGGTCAGAGTCGAGAGAATTTGAAGCTGTGAGCGATTATAAAATCGTCAACGTCCGCGACACAATGAACAACTACGAGAAACTATCTGTTGTCGGCAGAGGCGCGCATGGAATATGCTACCTGTGCAGAAGAGCGGACGGCGAAAAAGTGATCGTGAAGCAAATTCCAGTCGATGGCATGAGCGCTCAAGAGAAGCAGGCGACTCTGGGTGAATAGTCTTTCTCATATTTCTTTTGTACGTGAGTAGGACGCCTACGCGGGAAATGGATAGCTATTTGAGTTGTGACACTCGTTCCCTAAATTTGCTCACTGCACGCTCACTGTCTTATCTATCATTGTACTGATTAATCTGTATTGTAAATTAAGACTGAGTGCTGGCAAACTTTCAAATTGCTATATCCCCATCCGCATTACAGCAGTAGCAACTATCTAGCTAAACAAAGCATATTGTCGCGCCTTTCTTTGTTTTCACTCTAAATGATTGTAGACACTGCTCATATTACTCAACATACCTATTTCAGGAGAAGTGAAGCTGCTTCAAATGCTCGGCCATCCGAATATCATAGGCTACTACGAAAACTTCATCGAAGACAGCGCTTTGTGCATCGTCATGCAGTACGCACAAGGTATAATGGATGATTGGATGGAAGAAGGGGACGTAGCAATTTCGCAGTCAAAATTTGCTGATCAGTAACACGGTGTTTTGTGATTAAATAACAACTTTGAAAGTCGATGGCGCTTTTAATTTACGCACGTAAAAACCAAGAAAGAACTATCGTTTTCGGTGAAAAACGGTGTTCAAGAGCCGAAAAGCTAGCTCATCTTTGCCAACTACGATGCCTGACGAAATTTCTTGTTACTGATAGATAAATGTTAACTATAGGAATGTTGTCGCAGGAGGAACGCTGTGCGACATGTTGGAGCAGCGCAGCGGCTGTCTGATGGACGAGGAGCGTATTTTGTACTACTTTACTCAAATCGTTCTCTCCCTCCACCATCTCCATTCGAAGCAGATCTTGCATCGCGATCTCAAAACGCAGAACATTCTACTCAATCGTGCCAGAACCATCTGCAAACTCAGCGGTTTGTTAGAAGGTGTATTATAGTTGCACTGGTGAAACAGTTTTCACCTGACTTTTATATATTGTAACAAGAATGGATAACATATGATCTGAACATGCTGTTAATTTTTCTTGCAGTATGGCAAAATAATTTCACCCGAGCAGCTATGTTATGCCTTTAATTGTTGCGGTTTCTGAATATCCATTCCAATCTCGCTTCAGATTTCGGCATAAGTAAACACTTGGAAACGCACAGTAAAGCGTCGACTGTGATCGGGACACCGAGTTACCTCTCCCCCGAAATCTGCGAGGGTATGCAATTGGGGGACTTAAAGGCAACTGCGCTCACCTCCGGGCAATTAGTAAACCTCACGACGCTCACGACGGAAAACCTCACGACGCTCCATGAGCGTAAAACTCACGCACG
>NIUQ01003614.1:0-16928 GCA_002796945.1 Plectus sambesii
TATGTACACGTCGAGAGCAAAACCGTAATATGCGAAATGGCTTAATATGACATTTGAAGCAAATCTCCCTTTAACTAAGGGTTATATGAAAGAATTTAAGACAGACTTTTTCTAAGCATCGAGCTTCCCTTGGCACAATGGGCAAAAAGTTCTCAAATTTTGATGAAAATTTGCATTCTGGGGTAATTCAGGTCGGAATTACCGATAAACGCATCAGAAATTTTTGAAAATATTTTCGTGTTGAGATATGGCGGGAAATTCAAATTTTATCAGGTAACTACACTAACAAACCCAAAATTTTTGTTTCTGTATACCATTCAAAAGGAAATGTTGAGAGGACTCTGAAAATGACCGAAATTCAATAATTGGTGCAAAACTAGGAAAGTTATGCAAGAAAGAACAGGTCGCATTTTTTCGCTTGTCAGTTTTTCGAATTTTCAGGCAAGAACTTGGTCACTAACCCTAAGCTAAAGTTACCCTAGGATTAAAGCCCTAACGAAGGGCTATCCAACGGTGTCATAAAAAGTATCAAACTCCGGCACGAACAGGTCTCAATTTCAGTTCAAAGATGGTATGTGCCTATTTAGCGGAAAAAATGAGCATCTAGAAATTTAGGAAGATGAGATGAAATTTAATATTTCATTATACCAATCGACTGGAAATGATGAGATGAGTCTGAAAATGTACCCAGAATTGAAATTGATACAGAACTAAAAAATTTATTCGAGAAATAAAAATACCGTATTTTGGCATTTTATTGAGTTTTTTCGCTTGCCAGTTTTTCGAATTTTTCGGCAAGAACTTGGTCACTAACCCTAAGCCAAAGTTACCCTAGGATTTAAGCCCTAATGAAGGGCTATCCAACGGTATCATAAAAAGTATCAAACTCCGGCACGAACAGGTCTCAATTCGGTCCGAAGTTACCCATCTTTCGAGGCGTTGTCATAACTACCATAATTCGCCTGTGTTCAAGAGATCTCAGCGCTGATCGAAGGTTGGCGCAAGCTTTAATGGAGTTTTGCCATTTTTGGTCGGTTCTTTTCTTATTTCGTAGCCTACAGTTACTCTACCTTGAAATCATGTGTTACAAGCTGCCTAGTAGCGTGCTTGAACGGAGACAGCTACTCAACTGACGTTAATTCAGTCCAACACACGAAAGTGGATAACTGAGGATAGTATTCTAGTCAGAAGAGAAGGTCATACAGAAGCTTCTGCGGTCTGCCTGTTTTGGCTACTAATTTCCTCGACTTCTTATATAACTCATTTTGAAAGGCCTCAATCAAAAATGGCAAAAAACTCAATCGAAGTTTGCACCAACTATGTCCCAGTACAGAGATCTCTTGAACACAAACGAATTACAGTGGTCTGGTAACCCCTCGAAAGATGGGTAATTTCGGACCGAATTGAGACCTGTTCGTGCCGGAGTTTGATACTTTTTATGACACCGTTGGATAGCCCTTCGTTAGGGCTTTAATCCTAGGGTAACTTTAGCTTAGGGTTAGTGACCAAGTTCTTGCCTGAAAATTCGAAAAACTGACAAGCGAAAAAATGCGACCTGTTCTTTCTTGCATAACTTTCCTAGTTTTGCACCAATTGTAAAATTTTGGTCATTTTCAGATTCCTCTCAACATTTCCTTTCGAATGGTATACAGAAACAAAAATTTTGGGTTTGCTACTGTAGTTACCTGATCAAATTTGAATTTCCCGCCATATCTCAACACGAAAATATTTTCAAAAATTTCTGATGTGTTTTTCGGTATTTCCGACCTGAATTACCCCAGAATGCAAATTTTCATCAAAATCTGAGAACTTTTTGCCCATTGTGCCAAGGGAAGCTCGATGCTTAGAAAAAGTCTGTCTTAAGTTCTTTTACGCTCAGCTCTCATCAGTGTTATGTAATAGAGCAACTTGACTTTTGCTCGATAAAATCTTCATAACAGCTGCCGGCCGAGTGAGGGGTCAGCATCGCTCGGTTGTTTTGCGCGAAGTCTAATAGAATTTGCCAAGATATACGGGTGAACAATAATAATGAGTATTCATTGCGATTATGGCAGATTATTTGGCGTTCATGGTGCACTTTATACACCTTATTGGTACCCCTTATTTTCGAAATTTCTTCAGGAGTTCAGAGAGGACCTTAGAACGCACCGTGATGCGAAAAGGCGATCTCAAAAGAAAACTGCTATTCGTAACGAAACTTATTCCATTCCAATAAGTGTAGACTAAATAAAACGTTAAAATTGGCAAAACTTTCGGATTCTCCTGCACGAAATTACAGAAACAATTAAAAACAGCCAAATGCCTCCCTTATCGCACAGCTAGCGAAATATTTTATTAGTATCCCAAAGAGTTGAACGAATTAGTTGGTCGGCGACTGAACTCGAATCTATTTAAATAGATTCGAGTGATTTGTGGTGCGAGAATTTTTTCGCAACTGTTGCAAAATTGCGGAATAGTGCCACTTTGTTGAAATTGTAATCCCGCGATTTTGCGATTCTGCAACTGCAACAGTTTTATGAAACAGAAAGATGCAGAATTGCGTGATGACGATGCAAATTGCAACGCAATTCTGCAATTCTGCAATTGAACAGTTTTATGAAATAGGCCCCTGGCTGCGAAGTTATAAGCATTCAAATAAAAGGTGACCATATTGCCTTGAACACTCTAGCGGCAGCCATGGTTGTGAAAAATGATTCTTTCATACACTGGAAATGATTAAATAAGGCCAAAGACGAGGGAACCATGGTTAAAAAGCACGCTCTGCACGATGGCGTCAACCAAATAATTCACGCATGCATTCCGAGTACAGTTGAACGAACTTTTCGAACAACCTGATAGGTTGGACATCGTTTGAAGATGTACAACTAAGATTATCGGTTAGATTGCGTCCACGGACGCGGCGGCCATTTAGGCTCAACTGATGGTTCAAGTGCCAAAAGCCGCGCGCTGCAGCATACTTATTGACCGATTAATTGTATTGCAAACGGTGCTGCCTTGTTGAAACCAAAATACCGAGCGATCGACACCAGCGGCATTTAAAGCGGACAAGAAGTCATTACTGTTTCATTCTTACACAATTTCTATGCTTAAGAACAGGAGGAATAACTTAATACCGCATCTGAGATAAAGTGATAGGTCTTACTTGTTTCCATCAATTATTTTCGGGCTCTGAGATTTTCTTTCAGGTCCCGCTGGCAAGGGATCGGAACTGTGGCTTAAGATCAAGCCTACTCGATACTAAAAACCGCTTTCGCTCTTCTCATTCTTGAAATATGTTCCGCAATATTTTCCCCGCGAGGTCTGCTCAAAGTCAGCGACGCGCTGCAATCGTGCATTTGCATTTTCGCATCTCGCGTAACGGCAAAAGAAATATGATCATTACAATGTCAGTCATTCCAGTTTTTTGTCATTCTGTTGTAGTTTAGTCAGACCATATCTATCAAATATGTCATCGGTGGGTGGAAAACCACTCATCGGTGATTATACACTGAATCAAGGGGGAGTTAGCCATAACATCCCCCCAAGCTCAATCTATATAATGCATTAATTCGCATATAAATCTCTCTCTCTGGTTGCATTGTTCACGCGTCTCTCTATGCTCGAATATAGCTGGTTAACAACAGTCTCACGACAAGTCCATCCCCTTTGCCACCGTAACATGGCGACATCGGCAGGATGGCCTTGAAGTACCTCCTGCCTACCTACTGGTCCTACTTGACGGTTGCCTCGAAGACTCCACTGAAGAAACCCAGAAAGGCGCAAGCAAGCGCGATTGAAGCTGGGGAAGTTGAGAGTTGGAGCCGGACAGACAAGTGAGAAATTAGTAAGCCTATGGTTATGGGAAGAACATCAGGGATATCAGCAAGGCTGTGGTGGAGGACAAGGTCAAGGACACAGCTCAAATGGCAATCTACAATGCCACTACTGCAATCACTCAGCTAATGGCAGCTACTTCAAGAACTCCAAGTCTCCACAATGCAAGGGACAGATGTTGATGCTGCATTACTGCCAAACACAAGCGCGTGAAGCGAACTGGCTATCAAACACCACCACAACAATTGCAAGCGATCCAGAGCTACAACAAGTGGTCATTATTATCCCGATCGAGATGCCGCGCCAAGTCATCGTATGCCAAAAACAAGGTCTCAGCCAGTGCTCTCTCTCCTTGTCAACCAAGACAATGCTACAAATCCCTCAAGTTATGGACTCGCCATATTATATTCATCAAGCTCAGCAGCCCAGCCCCTAAGTTATCCACCCAATCAAGCACCCCTCAAGCTATTGATTTGTCATTTCATGGTCATCAAACTAATCAACACAATAACCCATGGGGAAGCGCGTCAACTCCAGAATCGCACACATAACAAGTGAAGTTTCCAGTCAAGCCCTCGCTGCACCACAAGCACTCAATTGACTCCCTCAAATCGTTCTACGAGTCTGATGAAGAAGCAACTTCAAATGGTTATCGCGGCAACCAATGCTACTCCATTCACCAAGCACTGCTACAAGAAGCAGAGCAGTCGGGCTACCCAGATGGTCCAGGACGCCAGTCAAACAAGCAAGATAATGACGTTGGAGGGCCTGATCAACCCTGCAATCGAGTCTGCAAGAAAGTGGCCCTGCGATTGATGAATGAAGAAGCGCTAAGGAAGCTAAAGGCACGTCCTCAAGATGCGTTCAAGCAACATCAAGCTACAAGTGCCAAGTATCCCAGCATCATTTGGAGAAAATCTACCCACGTCAAAGCTGCTTCATTTAGGGCAAAGTGATATCATTTCATGCCTCATCTATAATTGTCTCTGCGATCCATTATAATCATCTAAAAGGCGCGGACGCCTTTTCTCCTAAACAAACCCATGTTGTGTATTCACTTTAACGTGTGATTAAGCGGCCACTCAGCCTTTCCAAAGGCTGATGACTGCTTAGTTAGTCATGTGCTGGCCGCTCAAGGTAGACACAACTACCCTTTAATGCGGCCGGTATATATTACGTTATTCGCGCTCTATCAAACAGTTATTACATCTGTCTACCTGTCCATCTGCCACCACTGCTATCCCCTGTATACCCTAATAAATGTAGGCAGCGCAATGTCTCACAAGTCCACCGTATATGGCACCGTAACATGGCGACAGCGGCAGGATCTCCTAAGAGCCTCAAGCCTATCCACTGGTCCTACAATGCGGTTACCTCGAAGACTCCATGTCGGAAACCTGGAAAGGCCCAATCAAGAGAATACAAGCGTATTATCAAGCGCGATAGAAACCGGGGAAGACAGAAGATGGAGCTGGACAGACAAGTGAGCAACCAGCAAGCCTACTGGGGAAGAACATCAGTCATCTCAGCAAGGCTACGGCAGAGAACGCGGTCAAGAGCGCAGCTTCCAAGGCAGTTCGCAATGCCACTACTGCGGTCACTTCAATCACCACGCTTACGCCGGCTGCTTCAAGAACCAAGTCTCCACAATACAAGGAACATATGTCTATGCAGCACTACGGCCAAGCACAAGCGCAAGAAATGAACTGGCTATCAAACACCACCTCCGCGATTGCAAGCGATCCAGAATATTTATTGCGGCAATCAATGCTGCGTTGTGCATCAAGTGCCAGCACAAGGCAACGAAGAAAGAAAAAGGAAAATTTAAAAAAGTGCGTGAAGAAGAGAAGCGGAGAAGCCAAACGTTCTGGGACGCCGGCCATACAAGCAAGACAATGACGTTGGAGGGCCTGATCAACCCTGCAATCAAGTCTGCAAGCAAACAAGTGGCTCCGCAACTGAAAAATGAAGAATCGCTAAAGAAGATATAGAGTGAGCGCGCAAGTCAAAGGTGAATAAAGAAGGAGCGTGAAGAAATAATGAAGTGACGCTCCCCAAGTTGCGCACAAGCAACGTCAAGTTACAAGTGTCAAGCGCCCCAGCATCGTCTTCAGATAAACTGCTCAAGTCAAAATGCTTCGTTCCAGCCAGCGCAACAGGCGTTATGGGAAGCGGTCTGCATTGACATGGAGCAAGCTGAACCGACCGAAAGGAGAGCAAGCATCAATCCAAGCAGCCTGACAAGCAAGGCAATTATGCGAAAAGCGCATGGACAAATGCTTCAACCTCAAGTTCGATATCGTCATTCAACTCGCACGCGCCACAAGCGAAATCTACAGTCACGCTGTCGTTGCATTGTATGCGATCAGTTGACTCCCTCACTTCGTTCTACGAATCCGATCAAGAAGCAACACGAAATTATTATCGTGGCAACCAGTGCTACTCCATTTACCAAGTACCAATACAAGGTAATGTAGATACAAATTGTATTGATTCGAAGGCCTGGCCAGGCAGTATTAGAGAAGCGCGCAGTTTTGAGAGGTAGAGCATTTGGGCTAGCCACGTGGTCCGGGACGCCGGCCAAACAAGCAAGACAACGACGTTGGAGGGCCTGTACAACCCTGCAACTGAGTCTGCAAGAAATCGTGAGGCTCTGCATGTGAATAGCGGAGAAGCGCTAGAAAATTTTGAAACTCGGCGTACACAAGTGCGGCACGCCCTCAAGTCACACTCAAGTGACATCAAGCACAAGTTACAAACGCCAAATACTCTAGTATCGTCTACAAAAGAAGCAATCAAGCCAGAGTGATTCAAATCCATCTAAATGTTCTTTAGGTTTTTTTGATTTCCTAAAAGGCGCGGACGCCTTTCCTTTTGAACATATCCGTGTTGTAGTTTAGTCAGACCATATCTATCAAATATGTCATCGGTGGGTGGAAAACCACTCATCGGTGATTATACACTGAATCAAGGGGGAGTTAGCCATAACATCCCCCCAAGCTCAATCTATATAATGCATTAATTCGCATATAAATCTCTCTCTCTGGTTGCATTGTTCACGCGTCTCTCTATGCTCGAATATAGCTGGTTAACAACAGTCTCACGACAAGTCCATCCCCTTTGCCACCGTAACAATTCTTCGTCAACAGCTGAGCACTCTGTCTAAGTTCATCAAGGGGCCGCAGATAGACGACGTCGAAGGGATTACCGTGTTCTAGTTACCTCGTCAGTCAAAGACAGATGCGTTCTAGTGTCCTTGTGTTCTTGATTTGCTGAGAATTGATCTATCCTTGCTAGGTCAACTTTCGCGCGTAAATAGATCATCTGCAGGAAGTTTCTGCGTACACCTCGTCCTTGAACCTTGGCACCGATTCGTCAGCACTTGAAGTCAGTGCATCGAAAGACTCATTCAACATGGGATTTGCGTTTCTTTATTTAAAATCATGTTGTGAGTTGAATCTGACAGATCGCTCCAAATGTTAAATCGCACACACTATCGTCAAACCCATACTTATTTTGAAACAAACGAACAGTGATAAATTTCTGCCTGTTAGACGTATCGTCGTCGGGAGCAGTAGGCACGAAGAAGGGGGCAAATTTCGAACGAAGGAACCGACGTTCCATCTACCAGCTGGTATTTGCCTTGTGAATTTGGATCGCCAACGTCAACAAAGTATTGACCGCTAGGACTGAAATTACTCTGAGTGCCCACTGTGCCAGCATCTAAAAAAAGTAAATATGGTAAATCAAAACGCGTGAGATATTTGATGTCGTCAATGCCGAAACTAGGCGTGTGTGTATTGCATGACTGAGCCGAGACGCTTAAATGGAAACAGGATTAACGAATAATGATTTGAAACGAAAAAAACGACAGTGCTCGCGCAAATGCAGAAATGTTACGCTTAACTTAAACTGCGACAATGGTCGCTAACTCAGTCCAGCGGCGCTGTACTATCATCCGTCCTCTGCAAGCGACTTCATTGCGGTTTTAGTTGAGGCTAAGCGCAACATTTTTGTGTTTTCGCAACAACCGTAAAGGCTGCATTTAGAGCCATTCTCCTTTTTTGAGCGGAGACACATTCGTGTCAGAGAGATTATGGTACATTTCTGTAGCAATCCACTCTCGACAGCATTCCATTTTAATCAATCAAATGATTGATTCGTATTTTGTTTAAAGATGTGACCCGAAGGTAAAGAGGAAAAGAGGTCGCGCCGACTGACGGAGCCGGGAAATATAAATCGTGCGCCGCATCCCACTTGTTCATACGCATTTGAACTGCTCGGCTGTACGGAAAGTGGACAAGATTCGACTTGCGCTTCGTGTCAGATATGTAAGTGCTACTAAACATTGAAAATCTTAATCCACACCAGACCCCCCAGAAATGGGCAAGGTCCATGAGCTTGGGGATTTCGAATTCCAATATTATTCTTGCATATTTAATTACCTCATTTAAAATGATAGGCCAGTATTTACACACAATTCCTTCTCCTCAAATTCTTCTTTATTGCGTGTTAATTAATTAGTATTAATTAAAGTAACCTTTGTTCAAAAATCTCTCGGGGCTGCAAGGGGTAAACTCCCAGTACCCTTTCCTCCCTCGTGTGATCACACTCATCTTTTGCTTAATTGCGCAAATGGCGACGTTTGGGTAATTTAGAGCATTTTGGCATCGATTTACTCGAACAATCTCGGCGAAAATGAACATGCTGAACAATATCCCGTTCCTGCGCAGTATCACTCGAATGATGCTGCTCATCGTCGTTTCTCTCAGCGTCGCCGTCGACGCTTGTATGAGAACTATCCCGTCGGAGGATATCATAATGGCGAGGGTAAGAACTGTAAATGGTTTAAATGAAAAACACTGAAGATACTGCTTTCTGTTCAAAATAACAGAGTTATATCTTGGAAGCTTTTATTGATTCCTTGTTGCAAATATGTATTCAAGCAAAAGCAAGTAGGCAATATTTTCAGCTGAATTTGCCATTACTATACATTATGAAAGGACTATTTCGGCCCGAAAAAATGCGTTATCAGTGTTTTAGTCAACAAATGAACGTCAGCTAACAATAATTCTATACTCAGCCTAAATATCAGTATACCATGAATATTTGAGATGTGCTGAATACTGTTTACTTTGGCAATTTCAATAGATCGCGACACGATAGATTGTGACATGATTTTTCAACGAAAATTCGCGAAATAACGTGAAAAGTATGTGTAAGATAATGCAGCAGATTAGCTCTTTACGATTCTACAATCGGGGGCCAATTTCATGAAACTAATGTAGCTGTGAAATGTGGAAAAATGCTCACATTTCTGCACTGTCATCACACATTTTCACATTTGCCGGTTTAATAAAACTGGTGTAAGTGTGAAATGTCAATGTGAAATGTGACTGTAGTCACATCCGATATAACTACATTTTTCTCTGTTTCGGTTTCATAAAACTAGCTGTTTACATTTAACAGTCACATTTCACACCAGTATTTTACATGGCGAAGTAGGGATGTAGACTGAAATTTTATGTTACATTTCCACTTTTAAACGGCGTAAATGTTGATTACACGGCAAACAGGTGGTAGATACTAAAGAAAGACATTAGACTGCGCTTTCAGATATAAAATAATGCGATTATTTTGTAATTCTTCAATTGTTCAAAGTTTACGTAACTCATTTCATTGGAAAATGGTCACACTACCGTCTTAAAGGCCATATCAATTTAGGGCAAATTTCATATTTGATTATGGTGTACCGTACTTTGTCAATCAAAATTATATTTAGCGCATTAGGATTCAAACCATCTAACGGAGCAAATGCGAAATTATGGGGCAAATGTAATTGTAGCTACACTTGCACATTTTCCTTTATGAAACTGATAAATGTAAACATGTGAATACAACCAATGTAAACTGTGAAATGTCATCACATTTACATTAGTTTTATGAAATTGGCCCCGGGCAGTCTCAAAGTGTAATGTAGACGTCTCAAATGATTGGTTACTAGGACGCGCTCACCCTCCCACCCACTTTGCCCAAGACACGCAACCTTTTCTCTGCAGTGAAATAATTAGTTTCTCAGAGTTTAATGTTATCAACGTAGCACTGCGTTACTGATGAAATGCCGATGAATCGTTGTACTTTGAGATTTAAACACCGATTATTGCCTCCTCTTGTGTTTTTTGTATTACTGTTTCTACTTACTCCGCAGGAGACACAGAGCAGTTATTAAGATTATCTGCTCTCCAAGTTTGATTGTGTTAAGCGGAACAATCAAAAGTGTCACCTAAGGCGAACAACTAGTAAAGATCATGGCATCACAGATTATTGATAGTGATAGTTTTGACGGTACTGCAAATTGATATCTGTATTTCCATTAATGTATACTCTTTAGCGATATCATATCAATATTGCATGATGAGAAATAGTGATAATGCTCCGCTCATTAATGTATTAGAATTAATATTTAGCCATATGATATCATGAAGCATTTTAGTAATTAAATTACTGCAGATAAAACATCAGCATCAGGGTTGCAGTGAACTTCACTGCCAGCAGTTTATAGTCACTTTTGCTTTGCATCAGTTAAAACGTGAATTTAATTCTATATTCAAAATATAAATCTCTTGCAGACTGCCAGCTGCACTGTGGGTACAGAGCAATACGGAACATTTTCGCCAGCGCCTGGCAGTAAAGTACCCACCGGAAGTACCGTTGATTTGACCTGCGCCGCATATGCTCACGCCTCCAGCACTGCTGTACTCACGGCGACTTGCTTCAACGGCGTCCTTTCGCCCACCTCTCCCTGCCTTCCGGTTCGGTTTTGACGTTTCGCACACGCGCTGGGACCAATGTCATAAAATTCTTGAAAATGCACAGTTGAATCCCATTAAAAAAGAATTTTTGGCTTGCCAGTGAGAGAAAGCTGTAATATTTAGCCCCTATGAAGTCGTTTTTGAGGTATGCAAATTTCATCTCTTATCACAGCAATGGTGATTTACAATATCTCAAAATGTTCAAATTTGCCCAGATTATTAAGGAGAAGCTTCAACTTGTTCTTTTATCATCGGACTAACAGTGCATGTAACTTGGCGATTTAAGTGCTGTATAAACGATGGAAGCTACATTTAAGAGAATTATGGGTATAGGAAAATGATTCCGACCTCTAATAATAAGATTTTTCATTGGAACTATATTTACCTTTTGAATCCAATGATATTTACATATTCATGGTTCTATGAAACTGAATAATGCGAAAGTATATGATATAATCCAGATATGTTACTTCATATGCATTTTTTTGCAAAATTAGCCCCTAATCGTTTCATATCACTGGGCTAAATTTTGAAAGCCTGGGTATAATATGAGCTCGCGATTGAATGCTGCTCAAAAAGGTGTCCTTCACTATAGCTCTCGCAGTGTCGAAACAGACGAATTATTTGGCTAATTTCTTTGATATTTTCCTTCTAACTTTTTAATCTGTTATATCGTGTGTGCAGGGAGAGAATTGAGCAGACAGTTTACTCGGTTATTACAAGTCAACGAGCGGCGCTAGGCGCCGCTTTTATACAAGCGTGTGTAATGTGCGATCATCCGTACAGACAAAACATTAGTCACTGTCTGTACGGCATGATCGGCACAGATCTTAACATAATCATAAAGCTTCCCACTTTGTTCCTATTCCAGTGAAGGACTTTGCACAGCACTGAAATTATATTTAGTTACACGTTAAACGGATGTTCGACTAAAAAGCTATCGCCGCACAATTCTTGTAATTAGATCAATATTATGATCAAAAATCAATTTATGGCCGGTAAATATATTAGTTCTATGATCTCCGGACCGAAAAAGATTGGTCTTAAAATTAACATTTCATGAAATTCCCCTCGCTTTGTTTTCAAAAAAGGCTAACAGATGTCATTTTAGTGCCCCGACAGTACATGGATATTCGACGCAACAACGAATCGTTGCTTCAAAGGGTTTGCAAGCATACCACCAGTCACTCCGTGCGACATCAGGCGGCCTTGCTACGGCCTCGCTGCAACCTATGGTGTTCCTAGCGACATTGCGTACACGCTCAACCTTCCTGCCTTACTTGGTAATAACTTTCAGTCGCGAAAACCCTCCTTACCACAATTAGCTCAAAATCGTGATGGTTCCGTTTGTTTACTCGACAAACGTGCAACTTGCTTACATAGAAACATGATAGATATGTGCTCTTCCTTTGGGAATTTATAAACTTGAAAGTTTACACTACTCGACCAAAAGACTTTTGTGAGTTAAATGAACGGAAAAGTGCTTTCAGTGACATTACTGCCGAAATGAGGCAGAAAACCTTTCTTGAATACCCCGGACAGCTCGAAAAGCGATTTAAAGTTATGGCAATTACATCGGAGTCCATAAATCGTGACTGCTACGTCCGTTCAATGTTAAATTTTGATCATGAAAATTTGAAGATTTTTTCAGTATTTAGTTAAGCTTCAAAGCATTCGCATTAAAACTTAAAACTTACCACCAATCAAAACAGGGAACACTTATGTAGGACACACTGAACAAAGAGTTCGACGCGAAGTAGTTTGATGCTGTGTGGGAAACCCTTCTAAGAGAATCTGCCAGTATTAATACTTTCAGATTGCTTTAACATAATATTAAGCTGCAATATCACATTTTTTGATTGTTATCGAAGTGTAGATCGATTAACAAGTCAGAATCTAATCTGATGTTTAAGATCCAATTTTTCTAAGCATCGAGTTTTTTGTTCAGAGCCTTGGCACAGTTGGCAAAAAGTTTTCGGATTTCGACGAAATTTTGCGTGCAGGGATGATTTAGGGTAGAACTACCGAAAATAGTGTCGATTTTTTTTACAAAGGTTTTCGCTTCGAGATACGGCGGGAAATTTAAATTTGTTCACAGAAAACGCAGAAATTGTCAAAATCAAAGTTTTTATAGATCAATCGATTGGAAATGATGAGACGAGTCTGAATACGTTTTCAAATTAAAAATCGATGCAGAACCTGAAAAGTTATGCAATGGAGAAAATTCGAATTTTAAAAGTTTTTTGGTTTTTCGAATATTTCGGTGAAAACTTGTTCAGAATTCCTAAGTTAAAGTTACTCCAGGATTGTAGCCCTTACTCTGGGCTATCCAATGGCTTTAACAGAATTGAAAACGAGGTGTGGGCAGAGGTCGCAAATTGAGCCTGAAAGCGATGCATGCCAAAATAACCGAAAAAAGGGGTGCATGGAAATTTGGCAGCACGCAACGGAAATCAATGTTTTTATATACCATTCGACTAGAAATGACGAGAGCAATCTGATGATGTGCGCAGTTTTGCAATTGATGTAAAAGCTGACGAGCTATGAGAAAAAGAAAATATCGCATTTTTTGGCATTTTTCAGGTTTTTTACTTTTTAGTTTTTTGGTTTTTTCGGTCAAAACTTGTTCAGAATTCCTAAGTTAAAGTTACCCTAGGATTGAAGCCCTAACTCTGGGCTATCCAATGGCTTTATCAGAATTGAAAACGAGGTGTGGGCAAAGGTCGCAAATTGAGCTCGAAGTGACCTATCTTTTGAGGCTCTGTTATTTATGGTTAAAATCGTTTCAATTTGCTCGAGTACTGCTGCTCTATTTATGAAGCACGTGTTATCGGCATATTTAATTATTAATCTCCTTGCGATAGGCTATCCAGCGGTACCATAAAAGGTTTCGAGGTTGTGCATGTACGGATCGGAAACTTGGTCTGAAGTGACCATCTTTTGAGCGTTTTGGAATCAAAGTAAGGCGGATGCGTGAACAGCAACCAGAATGCTCGAAACACCCAGAAAGCGATATATGTTCGTCTGTCGACGGACAGCAGTGAACGTCAGCTATCGATGGCTAACCAATGCCGTTTAATAGCCCATGTTAGGGGGAATAATCGCTTGATAGCCGATAAAAAATGCTATGAAAACGGAGCAGCAGTACTCGAGCAAATTGAAACGATTTTAACCATAAATAACAGAGCCTCAAAAGATGGGTCACTTCGAGCTCAATTTGCGACCTTTGCCCACATTTCTTTTTCAAATTTTATGACACCGTTGGATAGCCCAGAGTTCGCGCTACAATCCTAGGGTAACTTTAGCTTATGGCATCTGAACAAGTTTTGGTCGAAAAATTCGAAAAACTATAAAGTTTTAAAATTTAAAATTTCTCCATTGAATAACTTTTCAGGTTTTACACCGATTTTCAATCTGAGAAAAAATTTAGACTCGTCTCATCATTTCCAATCGATTGATATATAAAAACTTTGATTTCGACAAATTCTGCGTTGTCAGCAAAGAAATTTAAATTTCCCGCCGTGTCTCGAAGCGAAAACTTTTAAAAAAAAATCCGACATTATTTTCGTAAGTTGTACCCTAAAACATCTTTGCATGCAAAATTTCAGCGAAATCCGAAAACTTTTTGCCAACTGTGCCAAAAGAAACTCGATGCTTACAAAAATCGGATCTTAAATCGGATTTTTGTAAGCATTAAGAAATTTTTCGCACCGTTGGCAAAAAGTTTCGGATTTTGATGATGATCGGTATGCTAGGATCTTTTAGGGTAGAAGTTACGAAAATAATGTGTTAAAAATTTCTCGATCCATGAAAAAATCCGATCTTAACAAGCATAAAAAACATGTATTATTATTATTATTAGAAGCATATACACAACTTTCGGATTAACTATTACAGAAAACTGCTTCTTTGTTGACTGAATTACCGGTTTTTTAATTTTCAGCTGCTGGGACGATCGCTATTCAAGCGAACGTTAATCCATTAAAGAACTTTTTTCATGTGGGCATCGGCGATCCAGTCGATCTTTCCTACCAGTTGGTTGATGGTACGCCCGTTCCATCGACGCTGATCCTTCCTCTCTTCGTTCCCGGCGAGCCGACCCCTCCCACGCCGCTTAATCAGTTCATGGTTGTGTATGTAGTGGGGGGAGTTGTAGGATTCGATGATCAAGAATGTACTTATGGACCGACGCTTGCTCTTGGCTCCATCTGCCAACTTCAGCTTTAATTTGAAAGACAGTAGCTATTCATATGCATTCTTATGTACTCTTTTGACTTAAAAAGGACACAGATATATTTGCAGCCATATACAGATTGCCGCGCTTATTCCATGATGCTGCCGCGTTTTGGGTTGCCATACATTGTTAGACGTGGTCAATAGCTATTTTACCTTGATATGACAACGCCGTTTAATTAAGAGCGCCTCATGTTTTATGTACGGCATGACTTTGCTTTGCTTATCATTTCTCCCATACTGGGAATGCATTTACTATCTGATTATACTGCATTTCATGACAAGTAATTTGCCTAAATTAACTGTATGCTACCCTTGTACCGCTAACAAGCTCATGACATGATGTAAATAAGTGTTCGTGAATTGTGAGGTCTTGATTTATCCCGGTATTCAGAAAGTTTATGCAATTCATTTTCTGCAAAACTGTAAAATAATAACATTTGCTTTTTTTGAATGTGCTGACCTTCACTAGCAACCACACGCTGCTAGCGATCGCCTCTACCCTTTATACCTTTAGAAAAAACCTGCAAATCAAGATCGCCCCAGTATCTCTCGGCAGTTGTTATCACTTCATTGTCAGAGCCGAAGCTCTTATTGCAAATAAATTTTTTAAATATTTGACAATGTAGTAATCAGTGGGTGCCGTATCCAGAGAATAGGCTGGATGATTCAATTTGATGAAGCCCACCTGGCAAATTGCCGCCTGCGCTATGTGGCACTTGTGAACGGGCGCGTTGCCATGATGAAGCAGTACCACACAGATGATTTTACCGTAGCGTTTCTCCAGGATGACAGAATACAGTTGCTCGATGAGTGATGCGTAATAGGGACCGCAGATCGTCTCTCCATGAGCCAGGCAGTCAGTGAGCAACACGTCATCGTTGTCTCAAAAAAGGAATGTCACGATCGAGTATGCACTTCGATCGTGAAAGGGGGAGCTGATCCTATCCAAAAAATGGCACCATTTCGTAATTCTCTATGAAAAATTGGTCAGCGGACATTCCCTACGGGTAGAAGCCGTCACAACAATCCCACGCTATCCGATCAAGGAAGGATCGGAGTCGAACATCTGACGAAACTCGTTGAAAATCTGACAAAGATCTGATTGGCTGAGACCCGTTAAACTCATCTTTATAAGCGACCGCTTAAGCCTGTTAGAGGCACATCTACTCTACCCCAACCGGACCAGCTCGTCTCAGCTTCTCCCCTTCCATCTCAATCGCTCTCTCTCAATCCCAATCCTCTATGCTAACGGTTATCTAACGGCCGGTTACTTTAACCTTTCACCTCTTCCCTTTTCCCCATTCTACCGTACCAGACTGCGGCTAAGAATGATGCGTCCAGTTTAGTAGACGGGCACATGTGGTCGGCGGGAAAGGGGATGAGAGTTGGAGCGTGTGGCAGTAGGTGGAGCTTATAGTAGTAGATATCAGTGATATCAGTACAAAAGATGAACACCAATCGGTTCCTGTATGATAGCAGCCCCAATTTAGAAAATGAACACTCTATGAATAAAGTACCAGTGTGAATATCAGCATCTGGGTTTCAGCCAACTTTACTGGTGTGATAAACGAGAAAAACATGACTCCGCCATCACTAAGAAATGAACGTAACGAACTTCATTTTGTGCGAGAAAACCTGATACACGTATGCTTCCTTGATTGTAACTAGCATTCTTACTAGTTAGAAAACACAATAGCAAGAAACGACTAAAGTAATCTACAAACTAAGCAGATAGCTGCAGCTGACATATCGCACCAAACGTTTTATCACATTGTACGTCGTCAAATCCAATTGCGGAATTCGGCCCGGAGCGAATAACCATATTAGTTTGCGTGTTGGCTGGGGTGTCGTTAGGTTGACCGGTTACGAAGAGCGAATTAAGGTCACTCGAAGAAACCGGCGTTCCATCTAACAGCTTGTACTTTGATTGGCTGCCTGAGTCACCGATGCCAACAGAGTACTGATTGCTCGGAGAGACAGTCGAAAGAACTGCAATTTTGCCGGCTTCTGAAAGCATAATAATTTTCTCTGTGTATTATACGTGGATTAGTGCTAAGGAGGTTTCGC